>JABCPU010000839.1:0-24473 GCA_016800925.1 Suillus spraguei | reverse complement strand
CCGTTTCGGTTCAGAGGTGGTGGACGAGAACCAAAAACCGGACCAAGGTTCGGTTCTAGTTATTTCAACGAACCTTAGACCGAACCTTTGCGAACGGTTCGCAGCGGTCAGGTTCGGTTTTTTTCTCTGTCTGAACGCGAACCGAACGCAAAAAAATTACAGCCAGGAAAAAAAAAACATAGCAAGATATTTGTACTCGTAGTTACATGTCCAACGAAGCCGCATGTCCCTCAGCCTCTACTTCTGCAGAAAGGTGCCCATTCCTATATGCTCCCTTCAGTAGTTGTAGTGCCGTGAACGTGTCAGTCCCGAGTGCATTGCGTCGGATAGTCGAAGTGATTCCTCCGCTTGAGAACGCTTGTTCGGAAGGAACGGAGCTGCCTTGAATGGGTAGATAGTCTCGCGCAATGCGCGCGAGTGTAGGGTATTGCAGCGAGTGAAGCTATTAAGTAGATTTAGTAGCGAAAAAACAAATAAAAAAAAAGACTTACCCCCCACCAGGCCACAATGTCATCAGTCTCCTCTAGTGGCGAAGACAAGTACATGTTGAGCTCTTGACGAGGATTGTGAGTAAGGTGGTCTGATGTCTTGCGCGTCCTAATAGCCTCGCGCATCCAATCATCGCCATAGTGCTTGCATACACTGGCAGCTCTCGTCGGCGGAGCGGATTGCTCGTTGGTAGTAGGCGTTCGACTCGGTGGTGTATAATATTCATCGAACTACAAAAAAAATAAGATTAGAGCGGGAAAACAACATAGACGAGTACTCACCACGGCCTCCAGACGAGCTCTGCCATCTGCAACATCTGCAACATCTCCATAATCCCACCGGCCTTCAACGTATGCGAGCTTATAGTTTGGATCCAGAACTTAAATTATATTAGATAAGAACGAGTTTGAAAAATTGATAGTACTCACCAAGACAAATAAAATAAACGTCCGATTGACTTGTTTTCTTGAAGTATTTGTCGACATTCTTGAGTCCGGCCTTAATCGCATCAGCGATCGGAAGATATTGTGGGTCATCTGCCATGGATCTCCATCGATCAGCGAGGCACTCTAGCGTAGGGATCGTTTTCCATGCGGTCGGATGTTTTGCTGACGAGAACGATTGCTGAGCCGTGGCTGGTTCCTTGAGGACTCGGTGAATAAGCCCGAGGTGTCTCCAATCGCTTCGATCGAGCTTGAAGTTGTCGTAAGTCTTGTTGCGAAGAGTTGGCACTTCGTGGCTTTCGTCGGCAAGGTTGGTGAAACGGTTTACAGCCTATTTAATTAAAATCAGGCCACTTTTAAACATTGAAAGAAAAAAAAACTCACTTGACGCAAGATCAACATGCGGTCCAGGCATTTATATAGCGACGCCCAGCGAGTCCGGATCCATTGCAAGAGCTCAAGCTCAGGTACGTTTTCCTCTTTGCAAGCCTTGCGGAAAAATGCTCGAGCTTGAGGGGACTTTCGGATCTGAGGATCTCGATCAGCAAAAGAATAGTCTAAAAAATATAGCACGTACCTGCTCAATGAGGGCAAGAGCTTTGCCAAGTGAATCACCGGTATCGAATAAGGTGTGTCGTCGTCGTCGTTACTGACATCCATGGAAGAAAGCTGTTTATTTAAGGTGTCAAGGTCAGCGTCGTTGCCATTATCAAGCGCTTGTCGAATTTTCTTCATGAGAGCAGCTTGAGGTGTGGGGGCGACGGCATCAACGAAGTGGCGTGCTGCGAGATTAAGTATATGTTCTTGGCACCTGATGCGGCGCGCATCAGGTGCCACCGCGTACCCTCAGGATCGATTTCTTGTCCAACTGCTTTCATGGCGGTATCATTGTTGGTGGCATTGTCAGAGGTCATCCATCCAACCTACAACACACTGATTAGATTCAGCGCAGCAAAGTAGTAAACTAAACTTTACCTTATTTCGTAGTTCATATTTGTCAATGGTATCAACAATCAAGCGAGCCGTATTCTGACCACTATGATTGCCCTGGATGTGCGCAAATGTCATATACCATATTTCCGATCTCAGATCCGATCAGATCTGATCGACCCTACTTCCGTCCAGTCCACAAATCCTGTCTGGATCACCCATCCGAAAGTGCCCAATTCTCGCACTCTAACTCCCCTGTGTATATCTGCGTCTATCTCCTTTCGGCATCCCTCCTGTTTCCGGTATTCTGGCTGTGTATATTTCCGTCCTGCTTATTGATCCGTTACCTGTGTTTTATTTCCAACTCATACTTACTGATCCGCTGTGCATTAACTAATAGACTTCCGTTATACTTCGTACATAGCCCTCGGTCCCGGACTCCTTGATTATCCATGCTAGTTACTTACAGTATATAAACCACTTGTAGATCTCCATAGAACCTTAGTTTGAATATCATCTTAGATTCTGCTCATTCTGTTTCCTCCGGACTTGAGTTACTTTCTGCTCTAGTCATCTTCCGAGACTTGGGATTGATTTCTTTAGTCTATATCTCCGACTCTATCTTCAGATAGTCTACCTCTGTTAGTTTCTAGTTAGGAACTCATTCCGAAACTAGCCTTAATCCTCGTTCCATCTCTACGCTCCGGATAACCTTCAGATGTATCATATCCGATACCTTCGGACATCTGGATCCATCACGCAACCCCTTCCGGATCTTCAGATGTATACCTACCCACTGAAATAAGGGCATTACTCGGGAAAGGGGCACAGTGCACGAACTGAGGCCAAAGCCCTTCAGATCTTTCACCCTTTGAGTACGGTCTTAACAGTGCTTGAGCCTTGAAGGCATTGCAAGGAAGATTCAGTTTGGGGTTCGGAACAGTTTGGGAAGGTCCGAACCTATAGATGAACTGCACAGGAGTTAGTGGACCACGAACCTCATTCTGGTTCGGTCCGTGCAAAATGCTGGACCATGGACTGAACCAAGGACGAACCTGACCAATGGTCAGGTTTGAACCACAGTTCAGAACTGGACCACAGCAGCACTACCTATGGAAAGCCAGACACTCGTGCTCAATTATTAAGCAAGTATTACTAAATATGGCCATGCCTTCTGCGGGATTGCGGACACTGCTATCACTAATATTAATAAGAAACAAGACTGTAATAATATTATGTGGCACATATGTCAACCAAGTGAGAAATAAAGATTGCTGTTCATAGTATACTGCTACAAACCAAGCTTTACAGAAATCAAATCAACACAAGTTACCATTCATCCGGCACATCCGAGTAGGGCTCAGCAGGGTATGGGTAACCCCTGGGGTCATGGTAGGGTTACTGAGGGGTAAGGGTGTGGGTTGGTGTCTGGATACCCAGGGGTTTACCCCTGCAGAGCCCTACATGCAGTTCTCGCCATCTGAGAAATCCCACACAACCAAACCTGCATGATCCAGTCCCACCACATTTTCGTCAATGCCAAGTGTGATGTCAGGCTCATCATCATGGGCAAGACTCTCCAACTGATGCAAATGCTCATCCACTACATAGATATTATACATAGATATTAGTCCCTATATATTTGCGTCAAAAATAAAACTGGTGTACCAAGACCAAGTCTGCACCCACCCCACCCATGTAGTAGGCACCATTGCCATCTTCATGATAGGGCAATTCTTGAAGGTTATCTATGCAAAGTGATTAATTCTTCCTCTGCCTCATCTAACAACTCAATGTGGTGTGGTATCATTTCATCATTGACATGCACTATAGTGAGTAAGCCCAGGTACACATCCCAAACAGTCTGCCATGTAACTGATGGGTCCCGAGTTCTGTATAGCATTGTTCCATGAATGCACTGAATGGCTGTGGAACAAGGTCAAAGACAACATGGGATGGATCAATGTAGAGACCACGGATATGGTCCAATGCTTCACAATCGACTTTGATCTGATCTGACAAAAAAAAGGTAAGAACACAGAGAACAAGCACAGACAGTATTACCTTAAAGTCTAAGGCACCAAAGTTCTCGGGTGATTGGAAGATGATGTCCAGTGCACCATGGGGCAGGATCTTGTTTTGGTCCTGCCATTTTCTAGTGTTGTTCACTTCAGTGAAAAAGCATCCTAAATTTAAACTGAAAGTTAGTATCAAGGTAAGGACAACAACCAAAAAAATAGATGCACAATTGGAGAGTGTTGTTGGTATCATACCAACTGGACATGATACCATGATCTAAAAGTGTCTTAAATCCAGGCATGAAACGATGTCGCATCTGCAACCACATTATTGACAAAACTAAGTAAAAGCAGCATATACCATTCTCAGCTGCTATCCAAAGGAAGGATGAGAGAATGACTGAGGGAAAATTACATGACAAGGGTCATTATATGATAAGAAAAATGAGCTTGCTAAGACACCATGAGGCTCGCTTGAGAAATCCCTAACCTCTCCACTATTACATGTGCATCTGAGCACCTCTGAGGCATGCTTAAGCATGCATGTGATTAAGCATGATGAAGTGCGACAAAATGCAATGAAGTGCAATGAAGTGCGGTCAAACACAAAAGGCGCAAGAAAGGCGCAGTGAGGTGCACACTTCGCCAAAGGTGCGAACTCATCTGTTTGTCACTCCCACTCAAGCGAAGTCGCAGACCCATGGCCTTGGTGAATTTCCAATGCTTGTCATGAATTAGTGGTTTTGTGAGGATGTCTGCCACCATGTCATCTGTTGGGATGTAACATATGACTGCTTTGCCTTTTGCCACTAGATATTGCACACAAAATGGTACTTGTGCTGGATGTGTTTTGTGCATGCATGGAATTGTGCATCTTTGGTAAGAATGATGGCTGCCTGATTATCGCAGTGGAGTATGGTGGTGCGCCTTGCTTTTCACCAACTTCAGCAAAGAATGTGCGAAGCCAGGCGAGATGCTGTCCTGCATTGCTAAGTCCAATGTATTCAGATTCAGTGGTGGATAGTGCTACCATACTTTGTCATTTGCTGTTATATACTGTGCATTTGAGTCCAGATCCAATTCAATCCATAGACATCCAGATACCCAATTCATACATCCAGTCCACCAATCCAACCCATACCCATCCAGACACCTGATCCATAGACATCCTATCTAATCCACCCATCTGATCCAGTCCCCATGTCCGATCTGATCCATGTCTATATCTGATCTGAGTGCATATCCGAATTATTCCTGTGCACCTTATGCATTACCCCTTTTAGTATATATCTGTGTCTCTGGCTCTTGGTTATCTCTGCCTCCATCTTGATGAGTTATTTCATACAATTTCATCTCCGAGTTCATAGCCTCATATTCCATTGTACTTACTAATGTGTTTCCACATGCTTCAGACATAGCCTTTGGACTATGCTTACTTACCTTCTGGCATGCTACCTACAGCATATAACCTTATAGTACAACTCCAGACTTCAGTCTGATCATTGCTTTCCTACTTCTGTATATTCTTCTGACTACTCTGTATCTTGCTACCATGTCTATATAACTCTGTTTCCGTTCTTGCACTTGGGGCTCCGGCCTTGTAAGCTTCTGGCTCAGACCTATGGGATCATTCCATAGGCTGGAACTTTGATCCTATGTCCTATAACCTTTTGGACTTTGTCTATTTCCTATCTCTCATCTGTTTCACCTCCAACTCTACCTGTGGTAGTCTTATCCTGTCTGTTTTCTATTCCGGACCTTGTCTGGAGTAGTCTATACCTTCCTTCGATAAATATCTGGACCTACTCCTTCATATAGTTCAATACTTTCCCTAAGATTCACAGAGCTACGCTTGTCCGATCCTCTGATCATCCACTCTTCTGCTCTTCTGCTCCCCAAGCTCCAGACCTTTGGACCTCTGGTCCTCCAGATCTATCCTATCCTATCCTCCGACATCTGTGGATCATCTTTCCCTCCAGAGCTTTGCTCCTATCCTGCCCTGGACTTGTCTAGTGGTCCATCTTTCATCCATTCTACTTACGACTTGTTCCAGTAGTCTTACCATTAACTCCCTACCCTATGGAAATAGTTTTGGCGCATTCCCATGCTCATCCAGAAGTCCTTCAGAGCTCTATCAAGCTATCCTGTCTTAAGAGTTCATCCGGACACCATCTGGACTTCACCAGAACTCCCCCTTGGACTTCATCCAAAATTAAGGGCACATACTCGGGTAAGAGGCACAGTGCATGAGCTGAGGCAAGCCCCTTTGACTTTCCAAACCCCCCAGTGACATGCATGAAACCTGTTTCATATATGATCATGGCTGGATTTTAGTCTACAACATTCCATACTATAACCCCATAATTTTTCCCTGAATTTTCTATACCTTTCTAAACCTTATAAGAATTTATTTGAGTATTTTCCGAGCCTACAATCATTTCTATGCACTTATCTGTTGGAAAATAACACTTATCCAACAAGATTTCCTAATATGCACAAGATTTCCCATGCCCTATAGTTTCTCCTTTCAAACCTCAACCCATTTATGCAATGTTTTATGAAATAACAAAACATTGTGATGTTGAAGAACCAACATTTGAACAAGTGCCAATGAAAGGCAGAGTTATGTAATCAGTCTATCTATTGACATGTGACCAATCATGTGATCAGTCATGTGATCAGCCTAGGAGAGATTTCAAAGAAACAATAGTGTACATTAGTAATCAGTAGCATAGCCATTTTTGTGAGTCATAATGAGTCATAACCAAGCACAGCCCCTTGGTGAGTCATTTTTTCCCTGTATGGTAGTCTGTATAGCCACCTTTAATATAAGGAGCCCACTTTCCCCCTCTAAGAAGAAAGAAGTAAGCCACACAATTGACAGAGGAATATTGTCAATAACCATCACATCCATATCCAGTACATCAGTCAGACAATAGTTCTCACACTCAGAGGAGGGCAGGCCAAGGAGCCCCTCTAATAAATTGTATTTTCCACAATATAAACTAAGTGTGAATCTAAGCATTAAGCAAGCATACTGAGTGAAACATTAAGTTATTTCACTCCAGTCTTTGGACATTATTTCTCATGACATACAGACACATCAGTAAGCCACCAAAATCACCACGCATTCTCACACTAGCTATGCAAGGTTACTAGTCATCTAGTGTCAACAATATCTAGTTCTCTTTACAACACAGAACACATTTCTGTGGGGAGAACATTGCATTCATATATTTCATTAGTTAATTAGGGAGGACAATAAGACTAGCAGTGTTTCAACAATATCAATAGCTTGGCCACTTAAGACTACATCAAGAGGGTGTACTCTGTTCTGACCTGTGTCATACTCATAGTGAAGTGCCTGAGCAGCAGAGAGTTGGTTTCGAAGTGACATATTGCATAGTCTGATTAGTGCTGGACAGCTTAGTTGACTCCATTAATTAGTGAGAGTTAGGAGTAGCATCATCACATATTGTCACGAATTCCAAATACAAATCATTACTCTTTTCTCAATTTCCCTAAAGCGTCTAAACCCAGTGCTAAGACAAACTCAAATCCTATTGAAATCCCTACATCCGCTTCTATAACCGAACTTCCTGATGAAGAAGAAGAGATCTTTTATGATGCTATCGGATAAGATAAGATAAGATAGTATCACGTGATCTTAGAACCTTCTAGAATACGATGTCATAATAATGTCACAACCATCACATCGTATGATTCTTGTTTCCATTTTATGATTGGTTAGTAGTTTCAAACTCAGTTTACATCTCAGTTTCAATATGTGTATATAGTTAGCTAGTTTTGCTGTAGTAGTTCTTTAGTTCAAACCTTTTGTATCTACAACTGTAGCAATCCAAGACGTCCTTGCTCCTCTTTCTCCTTGTGATAACCTTAGTTTGAGTCCTAGTCTCTGCCCTTGCATTAATTCGTTTGTGGGTTGTGACACATATCATCATACAGTGGCTCAAAAAGTGTCCCAATGTTTGTGGATTTTTATGTAATTGCTTTACTGTGAGTCAGGGCATGGGAATATGACTAAGCTATAGGCAGATGTCAGAAAGCCCTGCTTCTCAGCTTCATTAGTGGCCCCTGTGGCGTGAGAATCAGCTCACACCATGCGAATATATGGTCATTTTCATTTGGTGATTCATTAGGACACTTTTTGACTTTCAGTTTGACCACACAATCTCTATAATTCTGATCCGTTATTTGACCTCCTTTTGTTCTAATCACTTGTGCCACTCTTCCAAACATGTTATCTGTCAATTTATAATATCCCTCCCTAGCTATCTTGCTCTACCCTGCTACAACTTTGTCCTATAGCTGAAATAGCCCCTATTGTGAATTTTAACAGGCTGTATGCAATTTCTTGAGTAATTACCAGAGATATTTGATAGGTTTGAGGTTTTGGGGCTGTGCTGGTCATTATAGAATACCAATAATGTGGTCTTTAAGTCATTGGTAGCCAACTGAGAGGTGTGCTTGGGGTCACTATCATATTGAAAGATAGTCTCTTCTCTATTAATCTATGGCTCCTACATGCCTCTTAGCAGACACCTATCTGAAGTGGAAATAGAACACTCTGTATTTATTACCCCTCTGTTTCACAGAAAATTTCCATGTCATAACCTTGTACCATCAAGTTTCATCCTCCAAAGTCAAGGCTTTGTTTGACTTCTCCTGCTTCTAGTAGATCTCCTGCTTCTTCTCACAAATCATATATAGTGAGCTTTCAAGTTAGCTATGAAATAGCTTAAACACCACAATATTAGTGTTCTATAATGACCAGCACAGTCCCAAAACCTCAAACCTATCAAATATCTCTGGTAATTACTCAAGAAATTGCATACAGCCTATTAAAATTCCACAATAGGGGCTATTTCAGCTATAGGACAAAGTTGTAGCAGGGTAGAGCAAGATAGCTAGGGAGGGATATCATAAATTGACAGATAACATGTTTAAAAGAGTGGCACAAGTATTAGAACAAAAGGAGGTGTTACAAATTAGGATGGTGTCACCAGCAACAGTGCAAAGGCACTTAATGGTTTACTGGGAAGTTCGTCGGTTGTTCAAAGGAACAAGACCCTGCCTAAGAGACACGTCTCAAAGGTATCAAGAATAGAGACTAAGGCTAAGGAGTGCTTAGACTTAGAGATGATTCAGACAACTAAGGTTGGAGGCCTTAGCAAACAGAGATCCAGGTAAAACCTAGTAAGATTAAAGTAAAGAATCTAGTGGTAATACAATGTGCTTAAATAAGCCAATATGTGTGCATGGACCAGAGAGATGTGAGAGTGTAAGTGCGTATCCTAATAAGGAAGGCAAGTATAGTACAAGCATGTTGAGATGCATAAGTCGAGAGAGATCACGTGAGATAGGGGAAAAGTATGTAGGGGACATACAACTGTAACAGGAGGTCAAATAAAGGATCAGAATTATAGAGATTGTGTTGGTCAAACTGAAAGTCAAAAAAGTGTTCCAATGAATCACCAAATGAAAATGACCATATATTCGCATGGTTGAGCTGATTCTCACGCCACAGGGACCACTAATGAAGCTGAGAAGCAGGGCTTTCTGATGTCTCCCTATAGCTAAGTCATATTCCCACGCCCTGACTCACAGTAAAGCAATTACATAAAATCCACAAACATTGGGACACTTTTTTGAGCCACTGTACATCAGCATCACACATCATCATCACAGGTCTGTACATCATTTCATAAAATCACAAGCACTGCATCGCGCCAGTTACTTATTTTATTCCCCTGTGCTTTAATCAAACAAAGACAAGAAAGAATTGTTGCCCTTTTCTCCACGAACGACCATATTATCAACCATTGGTATTTGTCTGAACCATTGACTGTGGAGAATATTGAAATTCAGTGAACTTTTCTGTTTTTCATATTCTAAGAAGACACCAGTACAACCTGGATCATATTCAACTGAATGTCAGAGATGGGCCAAACTTGCATATGCTACTCCTGGTGGTGCAATGGCTGAAACCATTTCACTAGAGATCTCAACCATTCATAAAGCAGGTGGGTGCAAGAAAGCAAGAGGTACATTAATTGGGGTATGACCTTTCCTATGTTCACTTTGATACCTAGCTAAACTGGTCCATTTAGAATATTTGCAAGGGCAAGAAGGATGTTGACGCCCAAATTGATGCTCCGGGCCTCATCAACTTGGCTATGGAGACAGTTCTGCCCAAGCTACATGTGTTTGATGGTACCTTTTTGTGGCATTGTCCTGCATGATATGGGAATCATGCAGAACATATCATATGACAAACTATCCCACATATCCATAGTCTGTTAGCTTAGTCCTCAGACTACCCAAAATGTACTTTGAGTATAGACTCAAGTGCAATAATGTGTTTTGTGTGCTCCAATCACACAACAAGAACAGTGCTTTGAAGAAAAGTCATATATGATAGAGAAATCATATAATGACATAGTCCAAGTTGATGGTTGCCTAGAAGCTTAGGTTATTGCCTAAACTTTGGCATATTTGCTTGACTATAAATAACCAAAGAGAAAAGCCAAAGCCTACAAAAAAAACCTATCAAAGTGAACCAAGTATCCCAGTATCTCAAGATCAGATCCAATCCATGGACATCCAGACACCCAATCCATACATCCTAGTCCACCCATCCAATCTAGTTCACATATCCAATCCACCCATCCACTCCAATCCATATCCATTCATATCCGGTCCATATTCATATCTGACTCAGTCCATCTGTCTGATCTGATCCACCCATCTAATCTGTGTCCATATCCAATCTGTGTCCATATCCAATCGATGCTCATATCTGAAACTATTGCCACGCACCTGTGCATTACCCCTTAACATATTTTGACTGGCAAAACCTGGAGCTTTAGTACAAAGTGTAAAAATTGCGAAATTTTGACTAGTTTCAGTCAATAGGTTTAGCACTTTTTGTCCTAACAATGAATTTTAATAAGCTTTGAGTATACACTAGGGTTCAGTGTTTGAGGTTGAACTAAAGAAAAAGACTTGATGAAAATGTTTGTTGACACTAAGGCTTAGTGTTGATGTTCAACTAAAGAAAAGACTTGGTGAAATTTTTGTGATACATTCTGTGAGTTCTGTGGATCTGTGGCACTGTGACACTGGAGATCCTGTGAATCTGTGGAACACTGTGAGATTCTGTGGCTCTGTGGCTCTGGGGTCCTGGGATTCTGTGATGTCTGTGACACTGTGAGAATCTGTGAGAAAAGCCAAAGTTTGTGTAAGGTTTGGTAGTTTACTGATGTATGTATTCAGCATGCTCACCTAGATGTAAGTATCTAAGTTTCAGACTGAAAACATTCATTTCTACTCAATCCCCACCCTACCAATTAACAACCTCTTAAAGTGTACCCAGTACCATGCATTTTCTATAGACAATGCTGATTTGTCAGTGGGCTATGTGACTGTCGACATGTCCCTTGAGGGTCGCATCAGCATAGGTCGATTCAAAACCATGTATGTAGGATGGCTGACATTGATGTTGCCTCCTACTTCAGGTCTTGGTCCAGGGCATAGCATGATGTTGTCATGAAACATCCATTCTACAAGGTATATCCTAAGGGCAGGCCAGCCGTTTGGATTACAGAATTAGACACTTCCCACTTGTGGATGAGTTACCCAAGTTATTCAGGGAAGCGAATGTTCTATACTGGGCAAAGGCTCTATTGGGTCTGTTAGATTCTGCATCTGATAGCCCCTATCCAGAAGAAGATAGAGATATCCAGAAGTATTTCCGGTCATGTGACCTGTCATCTGGATTAGGTTACTCCTCTTAAATCACCGGACTTTCTGTCAAGTAGACTAATACTCATCCATAAAAATGATAGCATAGTGTACAGCTACTTACTGCAGACTCTATCATATCATTGGAGATGATGATGGAAATACTCCATACATATTTAGTATAAGAACAACATGTAAACTACAAGTTAAAGTGTCGAAATAAGAAATCTATTCTGTACCAAAGTTACTCTACTCCTATAAACTGGGATTTCCAAAATCCTTTCCAGTTCCTAACTTAGTTTGCTTTTCCAGAACCCCTATTTTTGGAATACATCTGGAAAATATCTCCAGAACCTTCTCTGGAAATCCTTCAGATTCCCTTCGGAAACTTCATTGGAAACTCATCTGGAAACCCTCCAGATTCTTTTCTCCATATACTCCAGCAATAACTTTATCAGTGTCTCGTCTAAAATCTTATTGACCATGCTGTGGCAGGTGCAGCTGAGCCTCCACCATTCAATATTCCCCATGTGTGCTTTGTTGAAGCCGGTCTGGCACTATCATACTGTCAAGATAGCAGCAAACCTGCATCCAAGGCTGCATCAGTGTGTGCAGGTTTTCTTCTCAAGGAAGTTATTGATGGTGGAGATGAGGATTTCGTCAAATACATTCATAACATGGACCCTGACCCATTGCTTGATCCAGATGAATTTGGGTATGACTTCATGTTGTTTCTTGCCTTCACACAACATGTGCAATATGTGAAGATGGGTGGGCTGGTCTTTATCTCTGACTATCAAGGTATGTACTTTATGTTTATGCATTGTGCACCAGCAATTCTGACATTGAAATCAAACAGGCAATACCAAGCTGCTGACTGATCCACAAATTATGACACACCCTTCAGTTAGCGACAGCAAAGACATCTTTGAGGGGGGGCATAATATTAAAAAGGCAGTCAGTGAATTTGAGACTTGCCACATTTGCAACCACTTCTGCAAATGGCCAGGGTTTGAACTGACAAAACTAAGTAAAAGCGGCATATACCATGCTCAGCTGCTATCCAAAGGAAGGATGAGAGAACGACTGAGGGAAAATTACATGACAAGGGTCCATTATATGATAGGAACAAGCTCACTAAGACACCATGAGGCTTGCTTGAGAAATCCCTAACCTCTCCACTATTATGTGTGCACCTGAGCACCTCCAAGGCACACTTAAGCATGTATGCAATTAAGCATGATGAAGCATGACAAAACGTGAAAGGAGCGGGAAAAGCGCAGTGAGGTGCACACTTCGCCAAAGGTGTGAACTCATCTGGTTTTGTCACTCCCACTCAAGCGAAGTCGCAGACCCATGGCCTTAGTGAATTTCCAATGCTTGTCATGAATTAGTGGTTTTGTGAGGATGTCTGCCACCATGTCATCTGTTGGGATGTAATGTATGACTGCTTTGCCTTTTGCCACTAGATCATTGCGCATGTGCATGCATGGAATTGCGCATCTTTGGTAAGAATGATGGCTGCTTGATTATTGCAGTGGAGTATGGTGGGTGCACCTTGCTTTTCACCAACTTCAGCAAAGAATGTGTGAAGCCAGGTGAGATGCTGTCCTGCATTGCTGAGTCCAATGTATTCAGATTCAGTGGTGGAAAGCACAACCATGCTTTGTCATTTGCTTGCCCAAGATATGGCGCCGCAGTTTGTGATGAAGGTGTGACCTGATGTGGAGCACGAAGTATCTAACTCACCAGACCAGTCTGCATCTGAATAAAATAGCTATGGAAGTCCATGTCCATTTGCACATCAGTTCCATCATAGGTTAGTTCCATGTCACATGTGGCTTTGAGGTAGTGAAGTACATGCTTTGCAGCCTCCCAATGTGAGGATTTTGGTGCAGCGCTGAAGTGGCTAAGTACTCCCACTGCATATGCGATGTTGGGGCATGTGCCAAGCATGGTGTACATGAGTGAGCCAATGACAGATAAGTATGACACTTTACGACCTTCAATTATGATCTCATGGTGCATGGAGTTGTCTCCTTCCTGGTCCATGGTGAGTTTGAGCCCATGCACCATGGGAGTCCAGATAGGTTTGCATTCAGCCATGCCAGTGTGCTGCAAGACAGTGTCTATATATTGGCGCTGCCTTAGTGCGATTTTGCATGCCTTGCGATTGCGCTGAATCTCAATGCCGAGGATGAACTTTGCCTCTCCTAGATCATGCATGTTGAATTGTGCTGAGAGCTTGTGCTTAACAGAATCCATGAAGGTGCACATAGATGCCAGTGAGCAGCAGGTCATCAACATAGACAACTAGGAAACAGACTTGCCCTTTTTCACGAAGAATGTACAGGCATATTTCTGCATCTAAGTGCATAAAGCCTATCTCACCAAGTTTGCGATCAAGTGTCTTGTTCCAGGTGCACCCTGATTGCTTCAGACCATACAGTGAGCACTTCAATTTCCAGCAGTACCCTGGTTGGATTGGAATGCCTTCGGGTGGAAGTAGGTAGAGCTGCTCTTCCAATTCGCCATTCAAGTATGCTGTGGAAACATCCATCTGATCAAGTTCAAGGTCGTGTTTTGCAGCTAACAACATGATTATGCGAATGGATTTCAGGTTTGTGATGGGTGCAAAAACTTCCTGATAGTCCACACCTTCATGCTGCATGAAACCATGTGCAACTATGCAGAGTTTGTAGCAATCAACATTTCTGTTTTGATCAAGTTTGATGCAGAAAACTGGCTTTGAGGTGATAGGCTTGACACCTTTAGGAATTGGCACTTTTTCATAAACCTGATTCAAGTTTAGACTTAATAATTCCTCCTCCAGAGCAGAGCGCCACAGATGTCCACATGTAGTCAACCATGATCGCCTTGCGCCCTTTGGGGTGAAACTTTCCTTTGTGCTGTCTTCTTAGAATATGAAAAACAGAAAAGTTCACTGAATTTCAATATTCTCCACGGTCAACAGTTCAGACAAATACCAATGGTTGATAAGGTAGTCGTTCGTGGGGAAAAGGGCAAACAACTCTTTCTTGTCTTTGTTTGATCAAAGGACAGGGGGATAAAATCAGTAACTGGTGCGATGCAGTGCTTGTGATTTTATAAGATGATGTACAGACTTGTGATGATGATGATGATGATGATGATGATGATGATGTATGTATGTTGATATGTGATGATGCTACTCCTAACTCTCACTAATTAATGGAGTCAACTAAGCCATCTAGCACTGATCAGACTATCCAATATGTCACTTCAAAACCAACTCTCTGCTGCTCAGGCACTTCACGATGAGTATGACGCAGAGTACACCCTCTTGATGTAGTCTTAAGTGGCCAAGCTATTGATATTGTTGAATGACTGCTAGTCTTATTGTCCTCCCTAATTAACTAATGAAATATATGAATGCAATATTCTCCCCACAGAAATGTGTTCTGTGTTGTCAAGAGAACTAGATATTGTTGACACTAGATGACTAGTAACCTTGCACTAGCTAGTGTGAGAATGTGTGATGATTTGGTGGCTTGCTGATGTGTCTGTATGTTGTGAGAAATAATGTCCAAAGACTGGAGTGAAATAACTTAATTTTCACTCAGTATGCTCGCTTAATGCTTAGATTCACACTTATTATATTAGGTAATATATAATTTATTAGAGGGGCTCCTTGGCCTACCCTCCTCCGAGTGTGAGAAACTATTGCCTGACTAGTGTACTGGTCACTGGTGTGATGATTGTTGACAGACTGCTTTTTCTTTCAGAGGGGGAAAGTAGGCTCCTTATATATTATTCTACAGGTGCTATACATACTACCATACAAGGAAAAATGACTCATAATGACTCAGTATGACTCACCAAGAATGGCTGTGCTTAGCTGTGCTAGGCTATGCTTGGCTATGCTAGGCTGTGCTACTGATTACTAATGTAAACTACTGTATCTATGGAATCTTCCAGAATGTCATAGAATTCTCTCCTTAGGCTGGTCATATGACTGATCACATGATTGATTACATAACTCTGTCTTTCATCAGCACTGTTCAAATGTCAATTTCTTCAACATCACAATGTTTTAATGTTTTCACAAAACATTGCATAAGTAGGTTAAAGTTTGAAAAAGGAAAAACATAGGCATGGGAAGTATTGTGTATAATGGGAAAGCTATGTTAATAAGTATTATTTCCAACAGATAAGTGCATAGAAATGATTGTAGGCTTGGAAAATACTCGAATAAATTCTTGTAAGGTTCCGAAAGGTATAGAAAATTATAGGGAAAATTATGGGGTATAGTATGGAATGTGGTAGACTAAAATGCAGTCATGATCATGTACAAAACAGGTTTCGTGCGCGTCAGCGCTTGTTTTTTGGTATGAGCGCATATGCAGGGCATCCAAATGGGTGGAAGAAAGAAGGGTCCGCATTCCAATTGAACAGTGTTTCATATGGCATCTTCCCTTTTATGCCTGCAGCTGGGCTGCAGCCTGTGATGTAGGCAGTGGTTGACATTGCATCCACCCAGAAAGATTTCGGCAACTTGGATTCTTCCAGCATGGCTGTAGCAAGTGTCAAGAGTGTTTGATTCATGCACTCTGTGATGCCATTTTGCTCTGGGGTGTCCACTGCAGTGGTTTCAAGTATGGTGCCATTGGTGTGGAGTTCCTCACACATGTTGTTACCAGTGTATTCCCCTCCACCATCGCTGCACATAAATTCAGTGTGAAGCGTGGAAAAGCACTCTTCATGGACTTCAGAGTGGAAGAATATTTGAACATCTTTCTTTCATTGCTTGCACTGCTCGAGTACGTCGCTCTTGCACTTCAGGAAATAGATCCAAGGGAATCTGGAATAATCATCGACAATGACCATCCAATAGTGGAATCCTTCACACGATTTAGGGGTAATTGGCCCACCTACATCTGTGTGGATGATTTGGATGGCGCATGTTGTGTGCACACTGGTTGCAAGTTGGAATGGAAGTTTCTTCATCTTCCCTAGCGTGCACGGCTCGCAGAAGGTAGGTTGTCCAGTGATAACGTCAATCCCAGAAAGTTGGCCATTTGCCATCATGTGCTGTATGCAATCCATGCCTATGTGTCCCATTCTTCAGTGAAGGAGGTTTATATCCACTGTCATGAGCACTTGATCTGTGAAGGTGAGCGGAGCGCCTTTGACATGATACAGGTCACTCTTATGCTTTGCAGTTAAGACAAGGCTTGCGCCTTTGTAGACTCCACACTTATCCGTTGAGGCATCAAAGCATGTGGACAGTCCATGGTGCGCAAGTTTGGAGACTGATATGAGTAATATCGTGAAAGCTGGCACATGCAGTATATTGGATAGTTTAACATTATACACCTGCCCTCATATAGTGGTGCAAAAGGTGACAGTTCCTTTTCCAATTGTGTCCACTGTGGAGTCATCGCCAAAACTGATCTTTTGTGCTGGATGGATTGTGTGATATGTTCCTGGTTTGAACCATGTGTGATGAGGTACCTGAATCAATAATGACATCCAGGCAATCCTTAGTGGCAGACACGGAGTAAGCCTGAACATGCTTTGCCAAAGCCTTAGAGATATGTACACGTTCTCTAACTGCAGCGCTCTTAGTGTCTACTTCAGAGTCTGAGTCTGCAGGCGATTTTGCTTTCTTTGCCTAGTCCTTCTTTTTCTTCTTTCCCTCCTTGAGCGTGCAACTTTGCTCCTTCATCACATTGCAGTCTTGTGTGTCATGCATAGCTGTTTGATGTAGTGTGCACCATGTTTCAGGTTTCACACTTGCTGCAGTATGTGCGCTCAAGGTGGCAACAGGTTGGCGTGTGACCTCTGCAATGACTCTGGTCTCAATTGCATTGAAAGTGAGGTCCTTTTCTGCGATGGTATTGAGGACAGAGGAGGTGAAAGTGCGCCAGTCAGGGGTATCAGGAAGGGAGCACATAAGTGCAAATGTGATGATTCTGGAATTGATGGTGAAATTCATGCCTGTTAGGCGCAACTCAAGACTGCAGAACTTTGCAATGTGGTCATTAATCTGTGAAGCGCCATCCCACTTTAAAGCAATGAGTTGTTCAAAGATGTAGAAGGTATTGGTGATGCTCAATGTATTGTGGATTTTTATGAGTTCATCAAAGAGTGCCTTTGCTGTCACACACACTTGTGTCTTCATGAGGAGGGCGTCTGAGATATGGTCTTGGATGATGCCATGTGCCTTCTCATTGCACACAGCCCACAATTCCGTCGCACCACTGGCAGTGGATATTGGGAGCGAGGCAGAAGAGGCTGAGGTGGTGGAGATGCTAGGAGCAGCAGTGGTTGTGGCAGTTGGGTCAGGGTCTGCACCTGTGACAATGTGCAGTACTTTCTCTCTGTGAAGTATTCCAGTGATGCAAAGTTTCCATAGCTGGAAATTATCTGGGCCTGTAAGGACTGTGGTTGTGAGGGTGTCATTGGTGGAGGACATCATGTCTGAGAGGTGTGCAACCTCATGAGTCATTTCTGCTAGGTTGCTGGCTAGTTGGCGTAACCAGTGCTCATAACCTGACAAAACTAAGTAAAAGTGGCGTATACTGCACTCAGCCACTATCCAAAGGAAGGATAAGAGAATGACTGAGGGAAAATTACATGACAAGGGTCCATTATATGATAGGAACGAGCTCACTAAGACACCATGAGGCTTGCTTGAGAAATCCCTGACCTCTCCACTATTACAGTAGCTCAAAAAAGTGTCTGAATGTTTATAAAAATTTGTGTAATTGCTTCACTGTGAGTCAGGGTGTGGGAATATGACTAATCTATAGTGAGGTGTCAGGGAGCCCTGCTTCTCAGCTTTATTAATGTCTCCTATAGTGTGGAAGTTCACCCACACCGTGCAAATATATGGTTATTTTAATTTGATGACTCATTCAGACACTTTTTGACTTTCAGTTTGACCAACACAATTCCTATAATTCTGATACTTTGTGTGACCTCCTTTTGCTCTAATCACTTATGCCACTCTTCTAAACATATTATCCATCCATTTCTGATATTCCTCCTTAGCTATCTTGCTCCACCCTGCTGCAACTCTGTCCCATAGCTGAAATAGCCTCTGTGGTGAATTTTAATAGGCTGTATGCAATTTCTTGAGTAATTGCCAGAGATATTTAATAAATTTGAGGTCTCAGGACTGTTCTGGCCATTATAGAACACTAATATTGTGAGTTTAAAACAATGTCATAATGAACTTCAAAGCTCACTGTATATGACAAAAGATATCTTATTCATTATATTCTAACTGGGCAGGTCATTAATGCTACTAAGTCTATCAAAATCATTGAATTCATCATCTCCACTACTCTGTCAGCTCAGACAGTCAGTAATACCCTCAAGGTGTCCAATCTCAAAGCTGTAATGCAGAATAAAACTCTCTTCTATCTCCAACTCATATAGAGACAATATAAACTTTTGCTTTAAAGCATCAGTACTGGACTGTTAAGGACTGGAAATTGGTTATCTTGTCAGATAAGACCCAAACACATAGTAAGGGGTCATGAAGCCTGAAAATTTTGTGAAAAAGGCTGGAGATCTACTGGAAGCAAAAGAAGTTAAACAAAGACTTATGTTTTGAGGATGAAACATGATGGTATGAGGCCACATAGGACAAATACAAATATTTTCTGTGAAATGGAGAGGATGATGAATACAGAGTGTTTCATTTCCATTTTAGATAGATGTTTGCTAAGAAGCATGTAGGAGTCATGGATTAATAGAGAAGACACTTCCTTTCAATGAGATAATGACTCTAAGCACACCTCTAAGTTGGCCACCAATTACTTGAAGGCCACAATATTAGTATGATATACTGACCAGTGCAGTCCCAAGACCTCAAATCTATTAAATATCTCTGGCAATTACTCAAGAAATTGCATACAGCCTATTAAAATTCACCACAGAGGCTATTTCAGCTATAGGACAGAGTTGCAGCAGGGTGGAGCAAGATAGCTAAGGAGGAGTATCAGAAATGGATGGATAATATGTTTAGAAGAGTGGCATAAGTGATTAGAGCAAAAGGAGGTCACACAAAGTATCAGAATTATAGAGATTGTGTTGGTCAAACTGAAAGTCAAAAAGTGTCTGAATGAGTCATCAAATTAAAATAACCATATATTTGCATGGTGTGAGTGGACTTCCACACTATAGGGAATATTAATAAAGCTGAGAAGCAGGGCTCCTGACACCTCACTATAGATTAGTCATATTCCACACCCAGACTCACAGTGAAGCAATTACACAAATTTTTACAAACTTTCAGACACTTTTTTGAGCCACTCATCAGGAAATTCACACATTCCTTAACATGCTTAATCAGCTTAACTCACTTATCTCAAAACTTGTTTGCTCTCTCTCACATCATTCACCTGGCATATCTTATATTTTTTGAGTGCGAAATACAATACAGTGGCTCAAAAAACTGTCCGCATGTTTTGATATTTTTCACTATCTATGATATTGTGTGAGAATGAACAAATTCCTCAAGGACATACTTATACCACATTGTAGTATGGCTTCAGGGCTTTTATTTGAGCCCTACACCGTGGGAATCGGCGGAGATATGGTGGAGATATAAGGCTTATAAAATGATGACTCATGTGGACAGTTTTTTGAGTGTATATTAAAACTATATAAATCATTATTTATGACACCATAAAAAATCATGCCACTATTATATAAATTATAAAGTGGTGTCATTATGTTATTTTATGACTATATCTAACTATATAAACCAGAATATCTCATGTATCATAGTCATAATCACCATGAAAGCCATCTCCTCTGCTCAAAGAGATAATATCTCTCTCTGTCTTATGCTGGCCTCTCTGCTCGCCAAATTTCCTCTAGAACTGGAGTATGCAAGTCCACTGTGGCCAAGTTCATCAAAGAAAGCCACCCAGACAAGGAAAACTCTTGTGGAGGATGTCCATCCAAGCTTACCTCTACTGACAAAAGGGCTATTATCCAACATATCACTACAGGAAAGGCTGATAATGCTGTCCAAGCCACCCATTATATCAATTCCACCATCACTACCCCTGTCTCTTCACAAACTGTGAGGAATGTTCTCAAGGCAGCTCATCTCAAGGCAGTAACAAAGAAGAAAAAGCCTCTTGTCTCCAACCTCTCTGTCTGTTAGGCCATCTCCCTTCTTTTTCCATACATACACCTTCCCATCTGACCCAATCCTATTGATTTTGGTCTCATCTGACCATATAACACGCTTCCAGTCCTCTACAGTCCAGTGTTGATGAGCTAAGGCAAAGGCTAGTCTTCTCTGCCTATGTTTGATGGAGAGAAGAGGCTTTTTCTTCTTTGTTACAACATTCCTCACAGTTTGTGAAGAGACAGGGGTAGTGATGGTGGAATTGATATAATGGGTGGCTTGGACAGCATTATCAGCCTTTCCTGTAGTGATATGTTGGATAATAGCCCTTTTGTCAGTAGAGGTAAGCTTGGATGGACATCCTCCACAAGAGTTTTCCTTGTCTGGGTGGCTTTCTTTGATGAACTTGGCCACAGTGGACTTGCATACTCCAGTTCTAGAGGAAATTTGGCGAGCAGAGAGGCCAGCATAAGACAGAGAGAGGATATTATCTCTTTGAGCAGAGGAGATGGCTTTCATGGTGATTATGACTATGATACATGAGATATTCTGGTTTATATAGTTAGATATAGTCATAAAATAACATAATGACACCACTTTATAATTTATATAATAGTGGCATGATTTTTATGGTGTCATAAATAATGATTTATATAGTTTTAATATACACTCAAAAAACTGTCCACATGAGTCATCATTTTATAAGCCTTATATCTCCACCATATCTCCGCCGATTCCCACGGTGTAGGGCTCAAATAAAAGCCCTGAAGCCATACTACAATGTGGTATAAGTATGTCCTTGAGGAATTTGTTCATTCTCACACAATATCATAGATAGTGAAAAATGTCAAAACATGCGGACAGTTTTTTGAGCCACTGTAAAACATGTATATTAATATATCTCAACTTTTTTTTCTGAATTCATTCACATTGAAATTTTGGACAAGTAGATTCAATTTCACCAAGGCAGTTAAGTGTAAATAAGTCCACATAAGGGCACGTCAAGGAATGTGTGAATTTCCTGATGCTGTATGTGTGCACCCAAGCGCCTCCGAGGCGCACTTAAGCATGTATGCAATTAAGCGCTATGTAGCGCAACAAAACGCGATGAAGTGTGGTCAAATGTGAAAGGCGCGGGAAAGGCGCAGTGAGGTGCACACACTTCGCCAAAGGTGCGAACTCATCTGGTTTTGTCATGAACTCCAGGAGTTTGAGGCCGGAGTAGCTTGAATGATACTGGTTTTCATTCAGCATATGTTTTTTGAACAATGTATTACAGCCTTTGGTTTTCATCGCTATGTTTTTTTGCATCGCTATACACTCGACTTAGATTCAAATACGCAAGTAGGTTTGCACTGATCAACACAAGTAAATGCACTAGTACGATGCTCGAGGTCCGATTTCCATATGAGGCTATACTTGCTTAATAATTGAGCACGAGTGTCCGGCTTTCCATAGTGTCCTGTCTCCCCATTCTCAACGTTCTATGTCGGCTCAATACGCTTGTCATCAGCCGTCACCCCAGCCTAGCGTCAAGTTTGATATCATGTAACTTTGAATACTATTTTTGTGCGATATGAAATGATATGTGTGTCATTCCTGGCTCTTTGGTGACTCATGAGAGTGATGTGTAGAAATCTCCCTAAGTGACTCGTCTAATTTGCCAGTGAACGCACTTAGCGCCCAGTAAATAATTCATCGCCATCGAAGTAAGCTGACATAGTGTACAAGTGCTCTTCCAAACCACAAATACAGCTTATTGACATCACTGTCTCCGTCGTTCTGCACGATAGCGCTCTGCAAGATATCTGCAAGCAATTCTTAGCATCGGCAGATACAAGGCAGCACTATCCTGCTCACCCTTCGCCACCCCAAAGCGTGAACAGGCCGAATGCAACAACGGTGACAACATCCCGGTTCCACTTAGACTTGTGCCAGTTTGCATAACTATAATACCCTACTGCTCCAAGAATCGCTGTGTTTACTAAAAGGGGGGGATGAACATAAGAAATCGACAGATGGCTTTTCACTGACCTAGTCCAACAAAACCGCCCAGGACACCTGGACGAAAAACGTGCTCTCGAAGTTGCTTGTAGATAATGGTGCCTTCCTCACGCGCACGTCGTTCTTCCTGGCGGCCGATAGGGGTCTGCCGATACTTTCTCCGCTGCGCAGCCTTCAGTCCCAATCAATAACAGTGCTCCTGCCGCTGCCGAGCTGATGGCAGTAAAATTTCGACGAAGACTAGGTTTTGTATAGAACCCATAGCCCACGCCAAACAGAAGGCCGACATTCACTTTGGGACTACATTGTCAACCATGCCAAATTCGAAAAAAAGACCATACCCAGGGAAATGATACTACCAGCAACACGTGACGAAACAAATAGTTTTTTGTAATCTTCCACAAAAAAATGCCTTCTGCCTGAGCCTCTTGAAGGTGCCTATTCCTTTTACTTCTCACTGCTTTCCTGCCTGGGTCGCCGAGATCATCGTCAATATCTTCTGGAACACATATGTCGGATGTGCATGTCGCAGGGTTCTCTTTAGAATCACTGGAAACGACATTTACTTTGGAAGTATTGTCGATGACGTTACTTGCAGAGGAGCGTTCGGTCGTGAGGAGCGCAGGATCCGGACGAGGCTGAGGTGCATGGTGAGCACGGCACAGTAGTATTCTAAATTTCACAAGTACATACCTGCTCAGACGAGGGACAAGCATTGTGAGCAGCAACGGAGGCGTAGGACATGTTATATAGGAGTCGTCGAAGGTTGGTTCAGAAACTAGAATATTCAACGTGAAAGACGGTCTCATGTTTTTGGGAGGCAGCATGACGTCACTTCACTGCGTCATAGGAGACACCTGTATAATTAATTGTACTACTGTGGCTCTAACGGAAAAATACGTTATGTACTAGTGATTCATGAAGGTGCATCCGTAAGAGGGAGTACGGAAGCGACAGTAGTCCATAAAAAGGTCAGACAAAATTCAGAAGACATCCAATGAATGTGGACAATCGGCAGCTAGATGGCCGTACCCCTCACAGTCAACACAAAACAAGTCTGACGAATCTCCATTCATCTTCTTGACTGCATTTTGGTCACGAGAAGGAGGCATGTCGTCCCGCAAAAGGTCGCAAGTGAAGATGTCGTGTCCCGGTCTCTCACAGATCTCACAAACGTCTTCGCTAGGACTTCGATTAAAGTTGCTTGGAGTGGGTGAACGCTTGCGAGGGGGCAAATCTATTGGTTCGAGGCTGTTCTTTGATGTCTTCTTGTTGTTCCGTGACAACTTCTCTTTAATGCGCTCGAGTTCTTGCTCGAGTTCATCCTGTAAGAAGCTAGATGAGCATGGTAGCATACTTATATATTGTGGGATGAAGCTTACTTCGCGATAGATCTATGAATTGAATCAGACTCTGCTCCGCATGCATCGATGACACGTACCTTTGACTCCACGAGTGCTTCTAGCTCACCAATCTCTTTATTCAACTACATATCGGTTAGTAAGGTATAACAGGAGAGACTGACACGTACATCGTGTGTGACACGGGCGGTCTTCATCTCAGCTTCAGCTAAGCGCTTGCGTAACTGTTCCAGTTCGTTCTGCGACACAAGTCAGTTTGACAAGCTGAATACCCTACGCGTTGACATACTTCCAACCTAGTTATCTGATCATCACCAGATACCGGTGCATT
>JABCPU010000838.1:0-24477 GCA_016800925.1 Suillus spraguei | reverse complement strand
TTTACATTTTGTGTCGAGTCTGAGTGCCAGGTGCCGGGTTCAGGGTTCGGCACTCAAAATGTGTAATCAATGTGAGGCAATAAAGACTTTGACCCACACATTTTTAGTGCTGAACCCGAACTCTGACATCTGGTAGTCCACAATTTCGAGGTTTGGCACTCGTGATTCTGCACTCGGGACTCAGAAAAATGTGAGACAATAAAAGGAATTTGATCACACATTTAAAACTTGAAACTCACAAAATGTATATCATGTAAATTTTCTATTTCCTTACACAGTTCACCAATTGTCAAGTAACAAGACCTGAGACCCAAATCCTGAATTCCTGGCAATGTATGAAGTGCTGAGTGCTGAGTGCTGAGTGCCGAAGCCCGAGACCCAAAACTTGAAATTCAAAACTCGCAACATCTGTATCATGTACAATTTCTATTTCCTTACACAGTTCACCGAGTGTTGAGTACCAAGACCTGAGACCCAAATCCCAAATTTAGGGTTGGCAGGCTAGCTGTGGAGGTCCGGAGGTCCGGAAATATGGAGATCAGGGCCAGAGATCATAGTGGAGATGGGGGTGTGAAATACAGTATGTGACAGAAACTCACAAAAATGTATATCATGTAAAATTAGTATTCCCTAGGCCGGACCTTTGACCCTTTGTTATATTATACTTTCCGAACTTTGTCCGAACTCCAGTCTTTATCTCTGTTCACCTCCAGCTCTACTTTGGTAGTCTTCTCTGTTTGTTTTCTACTCCAGACTTCATCCATAGTAGCCTGTACCTTCCTTACATAATCTCCGGACCTACTCCTCCATAGTAGGGCATATACTTCCCCCAAATCCACAGAGCTCCGCTCCTCCATTTCTCCACTCCTCCACTCCTCCATTTCTGCGTTCCTCCACTCCTCATCCTCCGGACCTCCTATCTCCGGACCTCTTGTCCTGTCTATCCTATCCTTGACCTCTGTGGATCATATTTCCCCTGGAGCCTTGCTCCAATCCTGCCCTATGACTTCATCCAGTGGTCTTCCCTTCACCCATTCTACTTGGGACTTGTCCCAGTAGTCTTACCTCTATCTCCCACCTGTGGCATAGTTTTCTACACTTCTCCAGAAGTTTATTGGCGCTCTATGGAGCAATCCAGCCCAAGAGTTCCTCCAAAGGTTCTCCCTCGGACTTCACAAGAACTCCTCTTTGGACTTCATATGAATTAGGGGCATGTACTCAGGAAAGGGCACAGCCCACAAGCTGAGGCCAAGCCCCCATGAATTAGTATGACCCTCCAGTACGACCCCATGCAAAGCTGGAACTTCTGAATTGCCTCTGGTTTTGCATGGCCATAACAGTTTTGAGTTTCGGCACTCAGCACTCAGTGATTCAACAATTTGCTTCTGGCAGAGGTAACATTCATTGAAAAAATTTGTATATACATTCAATTACTATGCAATTATGCCAACCTCCTCACAAGACCCTTTAACCTTTCACCTCAACATCCAAGAACAAAAACATAGAAAGTCGCATTTCTCACACTTTTGATGTTTTCAGTATCTTACTCTTGCATAAATAATACAGCCTCTTCATATATCATTATAATACCATATATACTTGCTTTGTATGACAAGGATCAGCCTAAAATAGGCCGGAGTTTGAACTAGTGTGAATGCTTACTATTTCTACTGATTAAGGAGCCCATACTTTCAAAAACATCAAATTTATTAATCAGACACCTGGAGTAGATTTAAAAATACATTCACTATGATATATCTAAATTTATAAAACCATCCAACAAGAATTGAGTGCTGAGGGAAGTGAAGTAGATAAGAAATTGACTGTGGGAAGTTCAAAGTCCCAAAATATCGAAAATGGTCAGTTGGGCAGTTGTAGGACTTTGACGCTGGGTCAACTGAGATATACACCACATCCCTTTCACCACCCTCCAACCTCAGGGCAATATGCAGTATAGGTTCCTTTAGTAGTCTAACATGTATCTTACATATTTTGAATGAATATTTAAACTGTACCATATATAAATGTGACTTTGTGTAAAAAGATGTCAATTGTCACTTTTCACAACATATGTCATTTTACTTATCATTTCAGTCAGTCCTTCATGGATCTTTCTAAAACTTCAAATACATCATTAGGGACATATATGAGAGGTAAATCACGCATCAAATCATTATCAAAGCTTGATTATTATGTAGGGCTTCTTATAGTAGAAATATCCCCTGTACATGAACTATCAGATTTGTGGCCTATATACAACTGATCTTTGCATAATGACACATGTGGGAGTGTACTACTGTTGATGTCTGAGCAGGGCTGGCCATTTATGCAATGATAAGACATTGAAAAACTTTAAAAATGATTGAGGAGCAACAGGAGGGCATCCATGATAAGATGGTCGAGATTGAACTGGATGTTGAGGTGAAGGTTAAAGGGTCTTGAGGAGTGGACATAATTGCAATAGTGATAGATGTATATACAATTTTTTTCAATGAATGTGTACCTGCCAGAAGCAAATTATTGAATCACTGAGTGCTGAGTCCTGAGTGCTGAGTGCCAAAACTAGAAACCCAAAACTTGAAACTCACAAAGTGTGAACTACCGAGACCCGGGACCCAAAACCCTGGCATACAGTTTCAAGTTTCAAGTTTCAAGTTTCAAGTTTCAAGTTTCAAATTTTGGGGTTCAGGGTTTAGGGTTCGGGTTCCGGCACGAGGCACTTGTTACATTGCCAGGAATTCAGGATTTGGGTTCCAGGTTTTGGTACTTGACACTCGTGAACTGTATAAGGAAATAGAAAATTTACATGATACAGATTTGTGCGAGTTTCAAGTTTCAAGTTTTGGGGTTCGAGGTCTGGCACTCGGCACTTGTTACATTGCCAGAAATTCAGGATTCGGGTCTCAGTTCTTGGTACTTGACACTCGGTGAACTGTATAAGGAAATAGAAAATTACATCTTAGACATCTTTGCGAGTTTCAAGTTTCAAGTTGTAAGTTTCGGAGTTTGGGGGTTGTGTTCCAGCACTCGGCACTTGTTACACTGCCAGGAATTCGGGATTTGGGTCCTGGGTCTTGGTACTTGACACTCAGTGAACTGTGTAAGGAAATAGCAATTTTACATGATACAGATTTTTGCAAGTTTCAATTTTGAAGTTTGAAGTTTGAAGTTTCGGGGTTCGGAGTTTGGCTGCCGGCACTCAGCACTTGTTACATTGCCAGGAATTTGCAATTCAGGTCCCGGGTCTTGTTACTTGACACTCAGTGAACTGTGTAAGGAAATAGAAAATTTACATGATACAGATTTTTGCAAGTTTCAATTTTGAAGTGTGAAGTTTGAAGTTTCGGGCTTCGGGGGTCGGGTTCTGGCACTCGGCACTTGTTACATTCCAGGGATTCGGGATTCGGGTCCCGGGTCTTGGTACTTGACACTCGGTGAACTGTGCAAGGCAATAGAAAATTTAAATGATACAGATTTTTTGCAAGTTTCAATTTTGATTTTGAAGTTTGAAGTGTGAAGTTTCGGGGTTCGGGGGTCGGGTTCCGGCACTCGGCACTTGTTTACACTGCCAGGAATTCGGGATTCGGGTCCTGGGTCTTGGTACTTGACACTCGGTGAACTGTGTAAGGAAATAGAAATTTTACATGATACAGATTTTTGCAAGTTTCAATTTTGAAGTTTGAAGTGTGAAGTTTCGGGGTTCGGGGGTCAGGTTCCGGCACTTGGCACTTGTTACACTGCCAGGAATTCGGGATTTGGGTCCCGGGTCTTGGTACTTGACACTCGGTGAACTGTGCAAGGAATAGAAAATTTAAATGATACAGATTTTTGCAAGTTTCAATTTGATTTTGAAGTTTGAAGTGTGAAGTTTCGGGGTTCGGGGGTCAGGTTCCGGCACTCGGCACTTGTTACACTGCCAGGAATTCAGGAATCGGGTCCCGGGTCTTGGTACTTGACACTCAGTGAACTGTGGAAGGAAAATAGAAAATTTACATGATACAGATTTTTGCAAGTTTCAATTTTGAAGTTTGAAGTTTGAAGTTTCGGAGTTCGGGGGTCGGGTTCCGGCACTCGGCACTTGTTACACTGCCAGGAATTCGGGATTCGGGTCCTGGGTCTTGGTACTTGACACTCGGTGAACTGTGTAAGGAAATAGAAATTTACATGATACAGATTTTTGCAAG
The DNA here is from genome assembly GCA_016800925.1 of Suillus spraguei. NCBI lineage: Eukaryota > Fungi > Basidiomycota > Agaricomycetes > Boletales > Suillaceae > Suillus > Suillus spraguei. The sequence continues at coordinate 20,293 of JABCPU010000838.1, read as the reverse complement.
TTTCAATTTTGAAGTTTGAAGTGTGAAGTTTCGGGGTTCGGGTGTCAGGTTCCGGCACGTGGCACTTGTTACACTGCCAGGAATTCAGGATTCGGGTCCCAGGTCTTGGTACTTGACACTCGGTGAACTTTGCAAGGAAATAGAAATTTACATGATACAGAATTTTGCAAGTTTCAATTTTGAAGTTTGAAGTGTGAAGTTTCGGGGTTCGGGGCTCAGGTGCCGGCACTCGGCACTTGTTATATAGCCAGGAATTCAGGATTTGGGGTCCCGGGTCTTGGTACTTGACACTCGGTGAACTTTGCAAGGAAATAGAAATTTTTACATGATACAGAATTTTGCAAGTTTCAATTTTGAAGTTTGAAGTGTGAAGTTTCAGGGTTTCGGGGCTCAGATGCCAGCACTCGGCACTTGTTATATAGCCAGGAATTCAGGATTTGGGTCCCGGGTCTTGGTACTTGACACTCGGTGAACTGTGTAAGGAAATAGACATTTTACATGATACACATTTTTGTGAGTTCCAAGTTCCAAGATTTAAGTTTCGAGGTTCTGGGTTCCAGTTCCGGCACTTGGCACTTGTTACATTGCAAGGATTCATGATTCGGGTCCTGGGTCTTGGTACTTGACACTCGGTGAACTGTGTGAGGAAATAGGCATTTTACATGATATACATTTTTGCAAGTTTCAAGTTTTGAGTTTTGAGTTTCAGCTTTTTATTGCCTCACATTTTTCTGAGTCCCAAGTGCCAAATCCTGAGTGCCGAACCCCAGTAGTCCACAATTCTGGGGTTTGGCACTTGGGATTCAGCACTCAGGACTCAGACAAATGTCAGGCAATCAAAAGATTTGATTCACACATTTTTGGTAGATATCTTTTTTGTCTCGAATCTGTTACGGCCATGCAAAAACCGGAGGCTACTCAGATGTTCCAGCTTTGCATGGGGTCTCACTGGAGTGTCATAACTAAATCATAAGGGCTTGGCCTCTGCTCGTGCGCTGTGCCCCCTTATACAAGTATGTGCCCTAATTTTGCATGAAGTCTGAGGGGGAGTTCCAGTGAAGTCCAGAGGGGAACTCCGGAGGAACTCTAGGGCTAGACTGCTCAATAGTGCGCCAACGGACTACTGGAGGATCATGGCAACCACGCAGGAACTATTTCCGAAGGACAGGAAATACAGGTAAGACTACTGGGTTAAGTCCCAAGTAGAATGGAATGGAGGACGGACTGCCAGACAAAGTCCAGGGCAAGATAGGAGGGAAGTTCCAGGGGGAAAGATGATCCACAGGATGTCAAGGGTGGGGTAGGACAGGTCCGGAGGTCCGGAGATAGGAGGTCTGGAAAGGGAGGAGTGGAGAGTGTAGGAGTGGAGGACCAGAGAAGTGAAGCTCCATGGATCCAAGGGGAAGTATTTAGGACATTGATGAGGATTGGAAGTCTCAGATGTCAGAGGAGGGAAAGTCCGGACATAGTGGTGGGTGAGCTGTGCTCAGGGTGGGCTAGGATATGCATAGGGTTAGCAAGCTAGCTGCAGAGGTCTGAAGGTCCAGTCAGATGATATGCAACTACCTCAGCTCTGCCATGTCTACAATTATCATACACATGGGCCCACCCGTCTATATTTTATACCACCCTCGGCCCACCCGTCTAATACAATATTTTATATAACACTCTCGGCCAACTGTCTAATATGTGTCTGGGCCCACCCGTGTATGTGATAACAAGTACCTTCACATACCTGTCTACCTGATACACATCTACCTTGGTACACCCATCTACATAATATCTAACTACCTCGGCCCATCCGTCTACCGGATATTCATGTACATCGGCCCACTCATCTACTCTACATATTCCTTGCATGGGCCCACCCGCCGTCATCGGGAATAATATTCCTCCTGGCCCATCCGTCATGAACGAGGATATTTCTACCATGGGCCCATGGTCCGCTGGCCCGTATCATATGGGATATTATGCATGTCCGCTCACTCGTATAATACGGAGATAGTTCACTGTAATATGTGCACCCGTATATGTAATATATTTTACCTCGGCCCACCCGTCTATGTAAAATTCCCCCACATCGGCCCACCCGTCTATGCAATAAATATTTTACTGCACCCTCGGCCCACCCGTCTATGTAATACACCCCACGTCGGCCCACCCGTATATGTAATATTCTCTCACCTCGGCCCACCCGTATATGTAATATTCTCTTACCTCGGCCACCCGTCTATGCAATAATATTTGCCTTGCATCTCTCTTCAGCCCAGCTGTCTATAATATCCTACTCTACATACTACCCAGATGAGCCCACCCATCTCTGTCGGGATTATATCCCCCTGGCCCATCTGTCAACATTAGAAATCATGTTTCCCTCGGCCCACCCGTCTCTCCCGAAAATATCCGTCTCCCGGCCCACCCGTCTCCATCAGAAATAATATTCCCCCCGGCCCATCCGTCAACATCGAGGATATACATAACCCGGCCCACCATCCGCTGGCCCGTCTTTGACGGGATATTATGTGGGTCGGGTGACCCATATAGTACGGAGTTTGTCACTGAAGGGGCTCACGGGTGGGCCTAGATATGTATCATAAAGACGTACAGCTGATGTAGCCACCAGAGAATCAAAACACATAGGATACATGCACCCTATGAGTGCATATACCTACCATCAACCACCAAAATCTAAACCCTGAAGCACAAAAACCTGAATTCATCATGTCTAACATTCATCGATAATTGAGGTGCCGGGTGCCGGGTACCAAGTCCCGAATCCAGGAACTCGAAACTGGAGATGCAAACTAGAGATTCCTGAATTCCAGATACCCGGACACCCGAAACACAACACACAAGGTGAAAGATTTAAAGTCCATGTGTGGAGTCATCTAGTGCTGGAGTGCCGGGTGCAGGTGCAGAGTACTGAAACTAGAAACTAGAAACTCGAGATTCGAGACAAAACAGACATCTACCAAAAATGTGTGGATCAAAGTTTTGTTGTTGCCTGACATGTGTCTGAGTCCTGAGGACCGAACCCCGAAATTGTAGACTACCAGATTTCGGGATTTGGGGTTCGGCACTCGAGATTCAAGATTTGAGATGAAAAAGATATCTACCAAAAATGTGTGGATCAAAGTCATTTTATTGCCTCACATTGTTTTCGGTCTCAAGTGCAAAAAGCCAGAGTACCGAACTGCGAACCCCTAAATAGTAGACTACCAGATTTTGGAGTTTGGAGTTCGGCACTTAGAATGTGTGGATCAATAGGTGTCTATTGCCTCACATTTTTCTGAGTCCCGAGTGGCGAGTGCTGGGTGCCGGGTTCAGGGTTCAGCACTGACAATATGTTGCTCAAGATCTTTCACATTATGAGTACCAAGTCCCGAGTGCCGAGTGCCGGGTGCCGGGTGCCGGAGTTCGGGGTTCGGCACATACAATATGTGGATCGAGGACTTTCACATTGTTTTGACTGCCGAACCCCGAGCTCCGGCACCCGGGAGTTAGCACAATGTGAGGCAATACCATAATATTGATTTACACATGTTGAGTGCCGAACCCCGAGCTCCGGCACCCGGGAGCTAGCACAATGTGAGGCAATACCATGAATTGATTTACACAAGTTGATGCCGAACCCCGAGCTCTGGCACCCGGGAGCTAGCACAATGTGAGGCAATACCATAATATGATTTACACATCTTGATGCCGAACCCCGAGCTCCGGCACCCGGGAGTTAGCACAATGTGAGGCAATACCATAATATTGATTTACACATGTGGAGTGCCGAACCCCGAGCTCCGGCACCCGGAGCTAGCACAATGTGAGGCAATACCATGATATTGATTTACACAAGTTGAGTGCCGAACCCCGAGCTCCGGCACCCGCACTCGGTGTTCGGCACTCAACTTGTGTAAATAAATATCATGGTGTTGCCTCACATTGTGCTCACTCCCGGGTGCCGGAGCTGGGGTTCGGCACTCAACTTGTGTAAATCAATATCATGGTATTGCCTCACATGGTAACCCAGCACTCGGTGATCGTGATTCGGGACTCAACTTTGTATTGCCTCACATTGTTCTAACTCACGGGTGGCGGGGTTCGGGCTCGGTGTGAAAATATATGGATCGATATCTGTCTCAGTGTTATGAGTACCACGTCCCAGTCCCAAGTGCCGGGTGCCGGAGTTCGGGGTTCGGCATTCAACATGTGTACATCAATATCTTTGTATTGACTCACATTGTTCTCACTCCCGGGTGCTGGGGTTCGGGTTGGGTGGTTAAATATGTGGATCAATATCTTTCACATGGTTATGAGTCCCGAGTCCAGATTCCCAACTGCCGGGTGCCGGAGTTCGGGGTTCGCACTCCCCACGTGTAAATCAATATCTTGGTATTGCCTCACATGTTTCTCACTCCCGGGTGCCGGGGTTCGGGGGTCAGTGATAGAAAATGTGCATCGACATCTTTCACATTGTTATAAGTTCCAAGGCCCGAGTCCCGAGTGCGGGTGCCGGAGTTCGGGGTTCGGCACTGAACATGTGTAAATCAATATCTTTGTATTGCCTCATATTGTTCTAACTCCCGAGTGCCGGAGTTCGGGGTTCAGCACATCAAATATGTGGATCGATATCTGTCACATGGTGATGAGTCCCAACTCCAGGGTCCTGGGGTCCGGGGTTCGGCACTTCAGATATATGGAATGATATGTTTCACAATGTGACCCGGCACCCGGCACAAGGTAACTCGACAGAGATGTTTCAAATTCTTTAAATTGTGTGTTGTGTTTCAGGTAGCCGGATATCCGGAAGTCGCGAAATATCAATTGTGAATCTCCATTGTCCAGTTCCGGATGTCCGGACTTGGCATCCAGCACTGACATTCATTCAAACATTGTATATACATCTATGAACCTACAATTATGTAGCCATTTCACCTCATCAGCAGAGGGTTCAACCTTCACCTCAACATCCATATCATCAGAATCATATTCTGGGACAAGGTTGCCCGGATCATCTGGGTCCACAAGTTCGCCGGACGTTTGTGGACCCTCAGGCTGAATCTGGCTCAGCTCAAATATGAGACCCTCAATGATAGATGCAGGCTGGACTTTCGGAGATGGAGGCTCCATTCCTGCCATATCCAAGTCAATGAGGGGAGCAAGTGCAGATGGGAGTGGTGAGATGGCCAGGGGGACGGATTGATCAAGCAAAAAGGTTGCATTGACAGGAGAGTCGGGAAGTGGAAATGAAGGGTGCCGGTCCATGACTTTGCGACGAAGGCCCTCATGGAGGCGTTGCAGGGTATCAATCTTACCATCCTGCTCCGCCACACGAGCCTCAAGAAGAGCAATTCGAGCGGCACCATCCCGAATCGCAATTGCCATGGAATGGAGATCCGGCATGGGAACATCGAGTGCCGGACGAGGCACTGGGGCGCTTGAAGACGGAATAGCTAAGTGAAAGATAAGGTCAGATGGTCATAGACAATTGGGGTGACTCACAAGCTGATGCAGGTGCAGGTGTCTTGGGGGCAGTGATTGTCTTGCTGCGCCCACGGGACTGTGCCTTGGGTGTGGTAACAGCAGGGACAGCTGGAGTGCCGGAGGGGCCACGAGATTGACTGCGAGTTCGGGCTTTGGACTGCGAGGCAGCCGGCGCATTGGAGGGTGCTCTGGAAGGTGTCCTGGAGCGAGCCTGCCGGGTGGTTGACTTCCCTCGAATACGTTTTGGCGGGGATCCCATGGATGCTGGGACACATTTGATCTTCTTGGTGGCGCAGCGGACGCACGACAAACATGGGGCACGGGTCCTCCTGTCCAACCGAGTGGCCAGGGCCACTTCTCCTGGGTGCAATAATGGCAGGGGTTGTTCTGTGGGTTCCATTAGTTGATGGACTCATTGGAATTCATTAGAGTACTCACTGGGCCGGGAATGAGAATATCACCTGTATCCATGACTGCAGGTTCCTCAGCCGGAGTGCTGGACATTGCCTGGGGGGTCTCGACAACCTCCGGACGACTGCCGGAGGTGGCCTGACAATGGGTAAGTACAGGCGGGAGGTCCGGACAAAGAATCATGACTCACCATCACCTTGGGTGGACTGCCGGCAATGAGCTGATGATATATAAGCATTTTTCCAAGTGCCGGACAACTAAATATTACTTACTGAAGCAGGACCAAACAATTGCTTCTTTGGGGAACGTGGTGAACGAGGGGAATGAGGCGTCCCTACACCAATTGTGGAAGGCCGGGGAACGTTGAGCGCCGGCACTCCACTCGAAATAGGCTACAGAAAATTGAGAGAATGAAAACAATGAGCTGGACGACATACCTGAACAATTGTGTCTTCATCATCTTCCGACTCCACAAGCACATTCTGCTTGACATGGCGAGTTGCCTTGACCCGCTTGCGACCCTTCTTGGCCGACTTCGGAGGTGAGGAAGAGTGTCCGGACATCATGGGGGACTTCCTCTTCCTGCTCCCTTCCACCTCCGGCTCTGGGTCAGCAACAACCGCCTTACCTTTTCCTTTGTCCCGGAGCTCGGAGGTGGCGTGGGTGGAAGAACCAGCGACATTGCCGGCGAGACGGGTGGGGAGGGAAGGTCCACAGTGATTGGGCCAATGGAAGGGTTAGGCATGACAGGGAGATCACCTGAATGGTCACCTAACGCCTCCCAGGCAGAATCTTGCTGCGCCAGGAGTGTTTCAACACCCGGGGGTCGTCATGACCGATGCTGTGCCAGTTGGGCCACACCCGGGGAGTCATGGACCTGACTCTCATCAACTCCTTGGAGCAGGATGCAATGATGCCGGGCATGTAAGGCCCTTTCTCATGCTCCCGGACAATCTCAGCCTACCCAGATCTTAGAAAAACCAAAAGTAAAATTAACACATGAATGGTACTTACCACAAGATTAGTGACTTGTGCTGTCAGAGCAAGGTGGGCTTGGCCAGTGCCGGCAGGCATGAGCCGAGCCCCGGCGATGATGCCCACAATCTGAGCAGTGGTTGCCTTGAGACTGGCCAAAGAGGTTTCAACTGAAGTAGACATTTGGATTGACTTGAAAGATGTGAAAAGCTTGAGATAAGTTTGAAATCTGTGATCACTTGGATGAAGTTTCAAAAGAAACCAGACAATTGAAGGACAATCTTGATAAGCGTTGATTGTTTGTCTTTGTTTGGTCGTGGTTCAACTTTCGGCCGTTGCCAGCCATGTGTTGAACTTCGAAGTTATCAGTTATCAATCAGTTTGATCAGTTGATCAGACATCATGAGATCTCAACCAGCAGTCAGATTTTATGAACCTCCGGTCACTGAATACAACTCAATGGATGTGGATGATTCAACCGAGTCCCGGATTTCACTAGGTATGTTGTGCTTTCAGTACAGCTCTCAATTGACCGGAGATGGACCAGATGCACTGGATGATGTATACCTTGGGCCGGATGATGAGACTGAGTCCCGGATTTCATCAGGTATGTGTTGCTTTGAGTATATCTTACAATTGACTGGACATTTATTAGATCCAAGTGAAGATGTATACCTTGGGCCGGATGATGAGATCGACTATGATTCTGGGTCATCAGGTGTTCCGGATGTCTTGGATGCAGTTTCTGGTAGGTTTCTCACTTCACCTTTAGATAGTCCAACTGTGGATGTTCATTCAATCCATCCAGATCATTTATGCCCGGCTCAGCCTGAGGAACTGCCTTTGTTCAACGATCCGGACTTGTACCTAGGGCCTGATGATGATCTTATTGATTGTGATGAAGCACCGGAATGTGCTGATGTTGAGACTGATGCTCCGGCTATCCCAGGAATAGCAATTCCAGGTGAGTTCACCCATACAATCTCATTTTTATTGTTGATGTGATGTCCCAAGCACATGCAACACCTCCTAAATGTCAGTCCCCCATACCGGAACTCAGCAATGAAGACCTGCGTGCCATGCTTAGGGAGTTCATGCCCCTAGGGTCATATGATCAAACAGAATGTGAGTATTTAATTGTTCATCATGTATCATTCTGCTAATTTTCTTGAAGTTGAATCAATTCTGGATCGCCTGGACCATTACCAACAGCGTCATGGCCATCTTCCGGAGCCTACCGTACATCAACTCCTCGAGGCCGACCGACCATTCCGAGTGGCTTGGGCTGACACATCGACAAACTCAGAAGAGCTGATATGGACCTCCGGAGGTTGCAAAGGGCCAAACAGATGAGCTCTGAATTGCTGCTTGTATTAGATACCCTCATTGAAAAGTGTGATGATCAACCCCATATGTAAATATTTGATATTCATTCACATACTTACATCATGTTCACCACTGAATTTTTCATGTATAACAATGACATTTCCAATTGATTTTAGATGATGCACACACCCAATTGTCCATTCCAACAGCCAATTATTGATTCCCGGGGTCCGGAGCTCGGTGATTGGGATTCATCCGGAACTCGGTGATCGGGTTTCGTGATATTTGGATTTTCATTCACATACTTAAATCATGTGAACCACTGAATTTTTCATGTATATCAATGACAGTTCCAATGTATTTTAGATGATGCACAAACCCTAATCTCTAATACCAACTACCAATGATTGATACTTGGGTGCCGGACCTCGGTGATCGGGAGTCGTCCGGAACTCGGTGATCAGGATACGTCCGGAACTCGGTGCTTAGGATTCAACATTTTGGAAGTGGGACACTGTGTTTTAAGAAGTGTGACAAATGATGAAAATGTGGTAAACATGGGGGCAGTTTGGTATATGTACATTATTTCCTTCCCCTTGCCCTGGTTACTCGAAGTGTACTCTCTACCGGCTTTTGAGACTTACTCCGGGTGGTCCTTGCGGATGGTTCAATGACAGCTTTCTTGCCTTGTATACTCCTTGGTTCGGTGATGCGTTCCTCTCTTCCACTTCCTCAGTGATCCTGGCCAGGAGGTTGCCCATCCGTGATGTCAAAAGTGCACCTGCCTTGGCCGGCCTGGCCGGGCGAGGCTCCGGCATTGAACATGGAACTTCTGTCTCCTTGGGTGCTGAAGATGGGTGTGCTATTTGTCTGGGTTTCTTCAGTGGGGATCGACCATCAGCCGAGTCATCATCAATGTCATCCTCCTTGTCATGAGTTTCACTGTCGGTATCACTCTCGGCTTCGGTTGATGGATCCCGGGGCCTTGGAGAGTTCCACTCTTCTGCATTCTCACTTGACGAGTCAGACGCGATGGCGACTTGCCGGATACCACAGATGGTACCATGTCCCCATCCTTGTTCTTCCATGCTTTGAACAGAAATGTTGAATCTTTTCCTGTTTCCTGCTGAGCATACCAGAAATTGAGCAAGGCCGTTGTGTCCCAGTTTTGCAACTTCGAAGGCTCCTTCAGGTCAATATCCGCGGAAGATACTTCTTGCCACAAAGTCATCCTGACTTTGTACGAGGGCACTCCATGGCACGACAGCCTTGTCATTCCCGGAACATATTCCTGTGTCCACCATTCAGCAACATCTCAGATGTTGCCACGAAAGACTCACTGTAGTGCGATGTAAGAAACGCCCTGACTATGGCTTTCTTCTCCTCAAGTTTTGTTTCCGTGATGTCTGGAAGCAACGGCATCCCATTTCCATCTTGTCGAGTTCCAAAGCTGGTTTTCTGACTCTTTTGCGACCTCCCTTGACCTGTCGTCCTCCTCCTGTGCCCCGGCACCTATCATTGTGATGATCAACGAATTCATTCTTGCATCCAAAGTTCAAACACTCACCGAACTGTTCCTGGGCGTACTCCTGCCATACTGGCTCAATGTCTCCCAGTCCTTAGTCTTCATGAAGCTGTCCCATCTCCTAATGCCTCATTATCATCATGCTGCACACATATATTGAGATCCAAGATCGGCGATGACGGACACAATTGACTTACATCCCGAACAGAACTCTCCCTGTTCATTCTTCCAAGCTGACAACACAAAAACTCTCATCCCGCATTGCCTCCACATCTCTTTCGAAAAGTGCTCCATATATGCCGGTCCCTTCTTACGAGCAACTTCTGCTTGTATCTCCGGAGGAGGAAAGCTGTTTGACCATTCTTCCGCTGTTTCTTTTGCCTTCTCCAACTCGTCGTCGTCCAATTCAGCCATGACTCTCTTCACAGCCCCCTGATAATGTTTGAACATACTGGGATCTCCCGGCTTTGCCCCGGACTCGTCCTCAATCCTCTTTAGCACCTCTTCGCGCTTCTGCTGGTAGACCACCATCCTAGGCGTCCATTTCCTCCCATACTTTATCATGTCCTTCCTTTCCTTCCTTTTCTTGTTGTTGAACAACCAAGTGTTATACATCTGAGAGTTGATGGAAGAATAAGATGTTAAAATTGTAGTTTTTCAACACAACGAAGACGCATCACCTGCTTCCTCTTTTTCCATTGTCCTTGGTCGACTTTAGGAGCAAACAACCTGGCTGCCCTGGCAATTGCAGTGAAAACCCCTCGCTTCTCACCCCTTTTGGCCACGGTCCACTCAGGAAGGTAGTTCTTCAACTCCGAAATTTCGTTTTCCGTGAGCTTCTGTGTCTGTGGTTGACGTGCCCTATTTCTGCCGGAAGTCAAGTGAGTGGAATGACCCGTCCTTGCCATGGTGAATCAAATTGCAGAATGGGCTGAGGATAAGCAAGGTGGAAGAATGAACGAATTGACAGAAGTTGATCTTTGACAAAAGCCTAACAGTAGCTTAATTGAGCTATATTGGTCCCGAAGCCATAAATGGACATAAATTTGTAATGAGTCGGCAGGACTGTATGACACCACAATGTAATAAAAATTCATTCCACCTGAGCAGATGCTTTGCTTGCAACATTAGCATTATAAAATAAGATGAAGATAGGTAGATGCACCCCATTGCAAAAATCCCACAGGGTAGAAGCAAGGGGCAGCAAGGGTAGAAAGATTTGGGTCAAGGTCCCACTTGCAAGCACAAGACGACGAGCCTACAGGTCCATGCCTCACTCTCCCCCAGAATCACCAACACTTCAGCCTGTTCAGGCACCACCTCCTTGGAATGACTTTCCTGACAATACTTATGAGCAAGACCAAGGCTCATTTGAGCCATTGCAACTCCCAAAAACCATGGCAAGTTCATGTTAAATGTTGGAGTGTCATTCAAACTATAGCTCAATATAAAAAATGCAGAGTCAAAATGACTACCTCAGGCAATGGCTGCCAAGGCAGGAATCATATCTGCATCACCTCCTGGATCGAGAAGCTCCACCAGAAGACAGGAGATGCATCATCTGCCACCAGGATGGGGTCTACAAATGTCAAGATTGTCTTGGCGAGCCTCTCTATTGCACGGGCTGTTGCAGGAGTCAACATCGTTGCAATCCTTTCCACTGGATCAGTCAATGGAATGGTCAATTCTTCGAGCGGAGTTGTCTCGCTCATGTCGGACTCACCATACACCTCGGGCATGATGGCAAGCAATGTCCGGTGCTCACAGATAGGTGGGATTTGTTCGAAGGAGATGAACCTGAAGATCAGCTTGAGCCCGAAGATCTTCCGTCTGTGTCGGGACCTGAGTTCCAGCCGAAGGAAAACACCATGGTCATCGTTGACAAGTCCGGAGTTCACCGCCTCGAGGTTCGCTGCTGCGATTGTCCAAATGCCATGAGTCCGGACATTCAAATGTTTCGGCATGGATTTTTCCCTGCATCGTTTAACAGGCCGAAGACCGTGTTTACCTTCGGAGTGCTGGATGATTTTCTATTGGACAACCTTGAATGCGGCACCTCCGCAATGAACTATTACAGTAAGCTCCGGCGAATGACCTCGAGCATGTTTCCACACCTTGTTCCGGTAATGCTATTTGTGCTTCATCTAAAGGACATGATGTTGACACAGGCCGTGGCAAGGATCGATACAGAGAGCTCATGAGAGTCGCTCGACAGTGGAGGCAGTTGAAGACCATGAAATGGCATGGCTATGGCCATCGTTCTGACATCCCGAACGCAGGAGATCTTGCATTATTTTGCCCGGCATGTCCTCAGCCTGGGATTAATGTATCTTTGTCAGGGGATGAATCACTTGATGAGTGAGTCATGTTCAATACCGAAGTGAACTCGGCGATGATAAGAACTCCAAGCTGGAAATACACCCGGTCATTTGTGATGGACGGAAATTTCAAAGCTGAACACCTGCATCCCATTAATCCCTCGATGAAGTTTGGCTTTCAGATGGGCTTGGATTCATGGTCGGAAAGGACAGGTATAACATGCATCTTGCGGAGGCTGCTGACACGGTGGAAAAATCGAGCTGCAACAATCACCGGGCGGTCAATCAAGCAAATGCGGCGCGGCACAAGCTCGAGTCCACAGGAATCGGGGGAGTTGCCTGCGCCCGGCATGGGTGCTTTGTCCCTCACTCGATGGTTGATTTTCAGAAAGGGGAAAGGCAAGCCAAACATGCCAATTGACATTCACTAGTTGACCATGCATCATTTGCAGACAAATGAACATGGACTATGCCCTTTGTGAGGCTGCCCAGCACAACATGGAAGGCATTACCAGGGCTGTCACCTTCTATGACATTAATTGTCAATACAACAAGCACTTTCGTGTTCGGGTGGATCGAAGCCGATACCTTGACATGGTACCGGAACTGACCATCATTCCTGGAATCGGTTTGTGGCATGTGCATGGACATCAGGACAGTTGCTATGTCGATATGCTTCGAATTTTATTGAAGGCATTGGCCGGATTGATGGAGAGATCATGGAGACCCTATGGGCGCGGTCTCAACCTGATTTCCCCTGCCGCTCGGGGAATGTCATCCCCGCACCGAAAGGAATGTCTTGATTATCAGATGAACGATTCCAATTTCTGCAAGATGATCCGCATGAAAAGGACTCTTTGCCGGAAATACAAGCTGGTGAAGAATGGCATCGCCGAAAGTGGCAAGGCTTTCGACAGACTTGATGAAGCTGCACCCGGCAATTTAAAGACACAATGGTTAGCCAGCGAGATGGTCGCTCAGTCCAAGAGAATCAGGGATCCTGCGGCGATGGATTTATATGAAATCAATATCAAGAAGGGTAAGTTAACATTCTTTGTCTCCGTGGAGCTCCGCATTCATTTTTCACTTAGCACCAAGCAAAAAGGAGATCGAGCTTAGACTACTAGAAGCGGGTAATGCCCGTCATGCAGCACCCTCTCGCAGATCTGTGGCAACATGGATATCCATTGGGTTGGCAATTGAAGAGGCTCAAATTGCATTGCTCATCGAGGTCCGCAGAATTGGAAGACGATCGATGGAGACACAGAGATTAGATATCGCCCGGCAACGCGATCGTATTCAAGGCCAGATAGATGAATTCACTCGGTCTGCTCTTACGCATCTGGGAGAGGGATTTGATGCAGATGACGATCCTGATGACTTGAACATAGATATTCTTGACGATATCAATGATGACCCGGCGGATTTCACCGAGACATCTGATGCATGGACAAACTCCCCTGAGCTCACCATAATTCCATTGCCATCAAACCTCGGGGTTGAACATTGCAGACGCTGTATGGCAGAGGATCTGATTCCGTTGGAGATGTCCCTTCGTGAAGGGCAGGCCAATGATGCCCTGCACAATCTCTGCATTCACTTGTGCAACAAGGCTATCCTGTTCCGAACAACAGTTAGGCAAGCCAAATCTCAAGCCCTAAAAACTCGAGCGTGGTCCCAGGTGACATCAGTGCAGCAGGCAGTATCCCTACATGCCAGTATATATACAAAAACCAGGAAGCAAATGATACAACTTGAGCCGGGGCCAGACCAGCTTCAGAAATACAAACCCCTGCTTCGCGAGCAGCTCAAAATCAGCACTGCCATCGGCGATCCAAACGCCCGAGGTCAGCGAAATGAGTCCCTCGCTTGGTTCTGGTCAGTGGAAGTCGACATGGAGGGTCCAGAAAATTCCTGGCATGAGGAATGTGAGTTCGGGCATGCTTGATATATTCTGTGGTGAGCTGACAGGACCCATCCCAAGTTTACCGAGTTCATTGGCTTCGGGCAAAGCACTACGGGATCGATGGATGGAAGAAATATCATTGGTGCAATCAGAGATGGATTGGACGTGCAACTTTTTCTTGTGGAAGGCAACCACATGGGGTGCCCGGATGCAGGAATCATTGTTGAAACAACTTCCGGGTCATGCATGCTATGCCGGAAGGCAGTCTCAAATGTATTCCTTACTAGCTCAGGATGCACAGCAGCATTTCAAGACCTGCAGCCCTCATTGATCGATGGTGCACATGAATGAATTTGTTTTGCTGATGAAACGCATATTTGACACCCAAACATTGAGTCCCGGGAATTGTCCAGGTCAGCCCATGTCGGAGTTTGAATTCTAATCCATCCATCAGTGACTCATATCATCAGCTCTTTACTATCTGTCAGTGTCATTCCCAGCGTCACACTCTGCATTAGCCATGCCTGAAACTCCTGCATCCACATCTGGCACTCCAAATACTGGACATCACTGGCAACCCATGAAGCTGAACCTTCAAGATATTTCTTGTACTTTGAATATGGCTGCATCGCGCATCCGCGCATGTATCTCTCAATATCAGATGGAGGCTGCTAACAACCCTCCCTCTTCTGCCCGGATCATGTACTTTAAAGCGGGTTGCAATGGGAATCAATGTAAGTGACTGATTACCGGATGACCGGCTGACTTTTTTGGGCAATGCTGAGATTTCCAACAGACATTTGTTACGCCACTCCTGCAGTACTCAGCTGCAAGGAACATCGTTTCTGTTGTTCCAAGCCCCGTCGCTCATGTCCTGACATTGTATCCCATGCTCACCTGGAACACTGTTCCAGACCACATCTTTTCATCCCACCTATGTCAGTTTGATGATGTCGCAGCTCCGGGACATCCATCCCGGATTATTCCCAGCTATGATACTCCATGGTGGATGGGACACACCGAAATTCCGAATGAACCATGGCAATGGGGTCAGATCATGAGGTCCTGTGTCGTTCACTACCAGCATTGGATGGTAAATGGAGTTGAGGATGATGGCTTGGTTCTTCCTGAGGAGGTAAATGACTCATCAGGCCCATCAGTGATGGGACTTAAGATGATTCGAGCACGCCTGGTAGCATTGATGGAGGAGCAAGATGAGGGTATCCATGAGAAGATGGCAGAGGTGAAGATGTACACTGACATGCTACAGAGATTGAAGAGAGGCAGGGGAGTGGAGTCCTCTTCACTGTGTTTAGATTAGAATGGTCTTCATTTCATACATGATGTAAAATATTTTATTCCGTCCAAATGATTGTCTTGACTCCCGAATATTTTGTTCCGGATTTTGAGGACTGGATGTCAAGATCCGGATGTAGAGTCCTAAATCTCAAATGCTGAGTGGTGAATGCCTGAGTGCAATGGTACTTAGAGTTTGGGACTTAATTCATGGGACTCGACTTCCGAATGGCAAGATTGCCTCACATATTTCTGAGTGGCGAGTCATGAATCTTAGGTACCGAACCCCGAACCCCACAATTGTGGACTACCGGATTTCATGGTTTGGGGTTCAGCAATCAAGGTTCGAGACGAAATAGATATCTGTGCGACAGTGCGGGGTTTGGCAGTCAACATATGTGGATCAATAACTTTCACATTATTCTGAGTGCCGAGTCCCGAGTTCCGGGTGCTGGGCCTCGGCAGTCGGCGTTCGGCACTTCACATGTGTGCATCCATATCATCACAATGTTGTGAGTCCCGAGTCCCGAGTCCCGAGTTCCGGGTGCCAGGCCTGGCAGTCGGCGTTCGGCACTTCACATGTGTGCATCCATATCATTCACAATGTTGTGAGTCCCTGAGTCCCGAGTCCCGGCTGCCGGAGTTCGGGGTTCGGCACCCAACATGTGTGGATTATTCTGAGTGCCGAGTGCCGAGTTCCGGGTGCCGGGGCTCGGCAGTCGGCGTTCGGGACTTAACATGTGTGCATCAATATCATTCACAATGTTGTGTGTCCCGAGTCCCGAGTTCCGGCTGCCGGGGTTCGGGGTTAGGCACTTTACATATGGGAATCAGTATCTTTCACAATGTTGTGAGTCCCGAGTTCCGGCTGCCGGAGTTCGGGGTTCGGCACTCAACATGTGTGGATTATTGTGAGTGCCGAGTGCCGAGTTCCGGGTGCCGGGGCTCGGCAGTCGGCGTTCGCCACTTAACATGTGTGCATCAATATCATTCACAATGTTGTGTGTCCCGAGTCCCGAGTTCCGGCTGCCGGGGTTCTGGGTTCGCCACTTGATATGTGGGAATCAGTATCTTTCACAGGGTTCGGCATTCGGCGTTCGGCACTTTACATGTAGGACTCAATATCTTTCTCGTTCTTCTGAGTCCCAAGTCCGGACTGCTGGCTGCCGGGGTTCGGAGTTCGGCCCTCAACATGTGTGGATCAATGACTTGCACATTATTCTGAGTCCCGAGTCCCAAGTGCCGGCTGCCGGGATTCGGAGTTCGTCATTTATGATATGTGAATTCACATCTTTCACATTGTTCTGAGTCCCGAGTCCCGAGCTCCGGCTGCCTGAGTTTGGGATTTGGCACTCACTATATGTGAATTCATATTTTTCACATTGGTGTCAGTCCTGAGTCCCGAGTGCCGGCTGCCGGTGTTCGGTGTTCGGCAGTCACAATGTGTGGGTCAAAGTCTGTTGCCTCACATTGTGCTGCCTCACACTTTCCTGAGTCCCGAGTGTGAAGCCTGAATTCGGACTATCAATCATTGAGTCCCTAATTTCGAGGATCGAGTCCCGAGTCCCGAGATACACATAGTTAGGGACTCAATTCATGGAACTCGACTTCCGATTTGAGTTCCAGAACTGTTGATGCTCTCATTGGTACATGGTATTCGTGTGTTGCTACTAACATGGGTCACAACTCTTTCAACTTCTTTGATCTTTCACACCGTGCTTAGTATGTGGCCTTCGACCATAGCCCATCCACATGAGGGAACCCTGGCATAAATGTGCACAGAATCCCTCATATACCATGCCCAAGCAATCCGATCCCCTTCCCCTCCATCAACACCATGTCTCACAATTCTTCCCGAAAATGCAATCATACAGCCGGAATCATACCTGAATTCCAGCTGAAGGCTTGGCATACTCATCCGAGCATTAGAATAGTTCCCCACGGTGGTGAGAATATCGAAGCATTCAGGAATCGATAAATGGTCTCGATGATTGGGGGTTTCCCGATTGGAAATGATGGAGAGGCTGTTAAACACGGATGCCCAGTACTGTAGGGTCTCTGGCATCTGTGGCAGTTCCTTGCTCACTGCCTTATCTCCGAGGTGTGACAAGGCTCGTAACCCTGCAAAATACTGCTGAGGATGCATGACCCTGAGTGCCGCCGATGCGATGGCTGCCGGCCTTGCAATAGCTTTCAGGATATTCTGGGAGGAGGGTCCCTTCAATGATGCGGATACCTCCGGATCTGACAGATTCTATGGGATTGGTGAGTTTGACTCCAGAAATCACCATCTCATCACATCCTACCTCGTGGCCCTGTTGAAACCATGCCGGAGATAAATTGATGCATCCGGGAGTTGACCCAACATTTTCCGAGCCCTGTTTGAACCATTCTTGATTATATCGCCAATTGCCATCAGCCTTTACACTTTTTTCGAGGCTTGGACCCAGCAAATCGGTGGCCGCCCTGATTTCCTTCTGTAGGTACCATTTGATATTCAATATCCATTGAGTAACAATCTACACATTACGCACCTGGGTGGTCTCGGTCAGGGCGTCCGGAAGGTACCATGCGATGATGGTACCGGAAACATCGATAATTGTGGCAGGTTTGTCCACCACCTTTGTGCCCTCATGGCCAGGAGGACACCTCTCAAGCAACTTCTCCTCTTTCTCCTCATTATGCCCAGTGTTCTTTGGGATATCAATTTGCTATATCTTGCAATATCAATCTGTATCTTAACTGTCATGAAGGAATTTGGATGATCAAACACATTTTCAACATCTGCAGGAAGACCCACTGGGATTTTTATATGCCTTTATGAGTACATCAGCCAAGCGATCGCACGCCATCACCAGATCAGTGTCCAGGTTCGGAGAAGGTATAACCGGTTCTCCTCCAGTCTTCTCTGCATTGAATTTTTGTTCGGTATATGCCCCTGCTTCATGAGTGATGGCCAGGGCCCAAGTGCGCCAGATTTTTATGTCACAAGTGGACATGGAAGAAGTGTTCATGTTGCAAGTTGATATTGGGAAATCAGACGCTGAATGCTGGATGTCCAGACTTTGGTGTTAAAGGGGGTGGAGATAGCGAGGATCAGATAAGGGAACCTTGGATGATGTTGGCTTTCAAAGCTGTATTATCATCCATTGCTCAATGAAATACCAGATGATTGGAAGTGTGCTGGATATCTGATATTCATTTGTCCAGACCCGGGTTCGGAACTCCGGAACTTGGTATGCTTCACTCAAATTTCGGGGTCGGAACTGGTGTCTCGTATTGACTGAATTATGTGTCGAGACCCAGGTCTCGGAACTCGGAACTTGGTATGCTTCATCTGATTTTCGGGGGTCAGAACTGGGTGTCTGTAGGGCAACACAAGCCTCGCACCCCGCTTTCCACATTCTACAAGATAACCTAAGCGCCATAAAGGCCATTTCAAGACATCACTTGCTGCTCCTGGAACTTGGTATGCTTCACTCAAATTTCGGGGGTCGGAACTGGGTGTCTCTTATTGACTGAATTATGTGTCGAGACCCGGGTCTCGGAACTCGGAACTTGGTATGCTTCATTTGATTTTCGGGGTCGGAGCTGGGTGTCTTGTAGGGCAACACAAGCCTCGCACCCCAGTTTCCACATTCTACAAGACAACCTAAGCATCACAAAAGGCCATGTCAAGACAGCACCTGCTGCTCCGGGAAACTCAGTAACTGTGATTTATTACCTCCTCTGATTCAGATGATATGCAACTCCCTCAGCTCCGTCATGTCTACCATTATCATACACATGGGCCCACCCGTCTATATTTTATACCACCCTCGGCCCACCCATCTAATATAATTACTGTACAACACCCTCGGCCCACCCGTCTAATAAATATTTATATAACACTCTCGGCTCACCCGTCTAATACCCGTCTAATTTAATATGTGTCTGGGCCCACCCGTGTATGTGATAACAAGTACCCTTCACATACCTGTCTATTTGATACACATCTACCTTGATACACCCATCTACATGATATCCAACTACCTCGGCCCATCCGTCTACCGGATATTCATGTACATCGGCCCACTCATCTACTCTACATATTCCTTGCATGGGCCCACCCGCTGTCATCGGGAATAATATTCCTCCCGGCCCATCCGTCATCAACGAGGATATTTCTACCATGGGCCCATGGTCCGCTGGCCCGTATCATACGGGATATTATGCACGTCCATTCACTCGTATAATACGGAGATAGTTCACTGTAATATGTGGCTCCATCATGTCTACAATTATCATACACATGGGCCCACCCATCTATATTTTATACCACCCTCGGCCCACCCATCTAATACCCATCTAAGTTAATATGTGTCTGGGCCCACCCGTGTATGTGATAACAAGTACCCTTCACATACCTGTCTATTTGATACACATCTACCTTGATACACCCATCTACATAATATCCAACTACCTCGGCCCATCCGTCTACCAAACATTCATGTACATCGGCCCACTCATCTACTCTACATATTCCTTGCATGGGCCCACCTGCCGTCATCGGGAATAATATTCCTCCCAGCCCATCCGTCATGAATGAGGATATTTCTACCATGGCCCATGGTCCACTGGCCCGTATCATACGGGATATTATGCACGTCTGTTCACTTGTATAATACGGAGATAGTTCACTGTAATATGTGCCGGACTCATCTGGCTATACAGCCATCCTCGTCATCATAGATCGCCTATCCAAGCAAGCTATATTTGTTCCAACTCACAACACCATTACTTCTCCAGATCTGGCCCACCTATTCCTCCTTCATGTATTCTCCAACACGGTGTTCCGTCCTATGTAACCTCGGATCAGGAACAGGTTCGTATCCCACTTCTTCTGGTCCTTAGGAAAAGCATTAGACATGGTCTTACACTTCACATCTGTTATCATCTGGAAGGGGATGGACAAACAGAACATGCCAACCAAACGCTGGAACAGTACCTCCAGATCTATTGCAACTATCAGCAGGACAACTGGTCCGAGCTACTGCCCCTCGCAGAGTTTGCATACAA
>JABCPU010000837.1:0-24486 GCA_016800925.1 Suillus spraguei | reverse complement strand
AGTAGTTTCAAACTCAGTTTATATCTCAGTTTCAATATGTGTATATAGTTAGCTAGTTTTGTTGTAGTAGTTCTTTAGTTCAAACCTCTTGTATCTACATAGTAGCAATCCAAGACGTCCTTGCTCCTACCTCTTTTCTTGTGATAACCTTTGTTTGAGTCCTAGTCTCTGCCCTTGCGTTAATTCGTTTGTGGGTTGTGACAGAGGTGATAAAAGAGGGAGCGACCCAGCAAGATCACTGACTGCAGTCCAGTTATGAGCAAAGAAGTCAAAAGTAGTGCGGTACTTTGAGCGGTTAAATCAATGGGCAAGTTTGAACAGAGTAAAGTTCAAAGATGTTGGATTTCTACTACCGAGTGTTCTGATACCAAGTCCAAGAGATGGGATGTAACAGAAAGTAATGGTAATGGTATGTATGATGAGTCCTTTTCCTTTTAACATATTTCATGTGCGTACAGGTTGTATAGGTGAGTCTGGTAGCAAAATAGAAATAAATGAGATATTAGCAAAGAGGCACACAGCATGTAGTGGCCTCTTGAGATATAATGTAAATCCTGCCTTAGGTTTAGTAATGGCAGAAACAAATTAGCTATGCACTAATGGATCTAGACAGAATAGGACAGGACATGAGGGCATTGGCACGAGATCAGTAAGGGGTAAAGGGTCCACAGAGTAGGAACAGTTCCACCCTAGTGAACGAAAAGGCTCTGTGCTTGCTAGAAGGGAGTTACTTGGTAGCCGCCATAGATGGTAATGAGATGCTTATCGAAAATGGGATTTTATGGTTGGCGTGACTTTGTTTGCTACATCCACTGGGCACTTTGAATATTGACTGTCCCCAGTCAAACATACTGTAAGTAAGACTTAGTGTTCTGCAATTAGTGCAAGTGCATGGCATGATGCATGGTAAGTGGTGGTTATTGAATTGTGATTGGCGGTGAACTCATGGTAACATGGGAAGGGGATAATGATGGACATGACATGTGTTATGTGGCAGTTATGATTGGTGAGCTCTATAAATGACTGGTGTGTCTATGTACCTTGCTTTGCTGTAGCTACAGCATGTCTCCCTTTGACTTTGGTTCCGACATTAGCCCTGAGGCTGTCCTCTTGATTGAGAAGTTTGTGGCTTTGCACATGAAGATTGAGGCGCTGACCAAGTGCATTCCTGATGACCATGAGGACTTAGCAGAAGAGAAGAGGCAGTGGATGAACAAGTGGACTCTTGCTACAGTGAGCAACTTTAAAGGGGTGCTCTATCTTTATTCATCTCTGCAGTATAGAATGTGATGTCAAAGTGTTGTTTGGATGGGAAGACCTAAAACCTGGCGCTACTCTTGTTGCCAGCAGAGAACACTGCAGGACAGGAAGCCAGTAAGATGCACAAGTGGTTCACTGAGCAGGTTTGCATAACTCTGCTTGCCAAAATAAATAAGCATGAGCAAGAGAGACTAGCCACTGCCACTAATGAGAAGGGTAAGGAGAAGGAAGTTGCTGTTGCAGACATGCCAATGGAGGAGGTTACCAGCAGTGATGTGGAGGGTACAGTGGTGCCTTCAGTGTCAGTTGAGAGGACTCAGGTAAGCTCTCATTATCTCTCTTTTACTTGCCTTTAGTTATGCGCTATTTCTAGCGTCCAAAGCTGCACCCAAGGGTTGGTAAGAGACCTGGTGACATTGTGTACTCGAAACCATGCAAATGATGCGCTTGCCAAAAGATTCTCTGCTCTTGCAAGCATGGGTACAACTGTTGGCTGTGCTGCAAGCTGAAAACTGGTTGCATCTAGTCCAGATACTTTTTTCGTAAGTTCTTTGCATGTCTAACTT
The DNA here is from genome assembly GCA_016800925.1 of Suillus spraguei. Taxonomy (NCBI): domain Eukaryota; kingdom Fungi; phylum Basidiomycota; class Agaricomycetes; order Boletales; family Suillaceae; genus Suillus; species Suillus spraguei. The sequence continues at coordinate 22,660 of JABCPU010000837.1, read as the reverse complement.
CTAACCTTTTTAACTTGTTCTTAGAACATAAGACCAAGTTGGAAAGTCTGTACGCTGAGGGCACGTAGTGTAAGTAAGTAAGATCTAGAGAGCAGAAACTTTGATAAAAAGAAACTGAGACACTAGTTGAAACCCGGGGTAAAACTGAGACTATTGTACTGAGTGGTTTTTGTTTTTGTGTTTTTAGGTTTTTCTTAAGAGTGCATGATATTAGGGAGTGGTGATATGATAATGAGTGTCAGTAGTCACAGTATGGGATGGTAAGGGGTGTGGTTAAGCATCGGCACTGAAGCCAATATCTTCATCTGCCAACTCTTTGTCATCTTCTCCTGCCAATGAATCCAATGCTTCTTCATCTAGGCCGGTGACACTAGTAACTGAAAGTTTATTATCAGTATGCGGGTGATAAGGGATTAAGCAAAACACTGTGTAATGCAGTTTAAATATGCTGCCATCAAGCTTGGCTAGCCAGTATGAGCTGCTGTTGGCACAACGCACTACTACCATAGGACCAAGGTACTGTGGCTTCATCTTTCGACTCAGCTCATACTTGATCTTGGAATTGCACACTAAGACTAGCATGCTGGTGTAAAGATACAATCTAGCCTGGGCTGTAGATAAACCATGGCCTAAGCTAGTATGAGAGTCTTGCACTCCATCTAGTCTGATTCACTTGCTAGGCAAGAATGTTTGACCCTAAAGGGAATGCTAAGTTAGTATAGTTTGAGAATACCTAGCAGTAGCGAGATGCTAAGGGTGACCTCTGCTCCATGGGAAACTAGCGGTAATACTAGCAGTAAGCACAGGAAAGCAGTAGACAAGCGGTAGAGAAAGTGGTAAAACTGTGGTAAGGCATGGGAAAGCGGCAGTAAAACAGGTGGTGAAGCATGGGAAAGCAGAAAACAGTGGTGGTGCATGCAGCAGTAAGGAGATTCTTCAAAGATGGCAACTTCAGCGAAAGACTTTATTCTGTTATAGAGAGTGGTGGTGACAATTCCTAAGTACCATGTGTACCATAGAGGGAAAAGTAAGTACTGGTGTAAAGATACAGCCTAACCTGGGCTGTAGATAAACTACCTCCTAAGTTAGTATGTGAGTCTTGTGCTCCATCTAGTCTGCTTCACTTGTGAGAACAAGAGCATTCGACCCTAATGGGGGATGCCTATTAGTATGGTCAAGTTCAAGTCAAACTTATGTGCAAATGAAGCATCGTGGTCAGCGGTAAGTTGCCGTGGTCAGTGATGATGCCACTGGAACTTGTTACGACTGGGGTGGCATCACCAGCGACAGTGAAAAGACACAGTCGGTCTGCTGGGAAGTTCTACAATGTCCAGAAGAGGACAAGGTGAAAGTACAAGGAATGTGTTCCGAGTACGATCAAGGGTTCGGCCTCAGAGACAAGTCTGAGAGTTCTTCGAGAATAGAGACTAAGGCTAAGGAGTGCTTAGACTTAGAGACGATTCAAGGACGACTTAGGTTGGAGACCTAAGCGAAGGAGATTCCAGGTAAAACCCAGTAAGATTAAAGTAAAGAATTTACTACAAGTACAACATGCTTAAATAGACCAATATGTGCGCACGGACCAAGAGGGGCGTGGGAAAGTAAGTGTGTATCCAAATAAGGAAGGCAACTATAGTACAGATGCATTGAGCATATGAGTCAGAGTCATGTGACATGATATACAAGTAAGGAAACAAAGAGAAAATGAATAGGGGCACGTACAACTGCAACATTACCCCCTTTTTACACGTAAAGTCACCGACTTTACTCATCCTGGTTCGCATAGTAAACAGGGTCATCACTATAGTCATAGTCTTCATCAGCAAATGATCCACTTCTCATATACGCAGCTTCTTCAACACCTGCGCGTTGTTTAGAGTCCCTCCTTTTCTCTGCTTGAAGTCGTTCATTGTCAAGCTGTCGTTCCCAAGAACGAAGTGCATCGTAGAATCCATCGTCCTTCCAAGTTAACGTAAAGGGAGTAGTTCCAACTCGTCGAGGACAATAAATGGATAGATGGGTAGGCGACCAGTATCTGCAAACTTTGCACTGGTATTCCGCACAGTTCTTTTGACGATGCCCAAGTAATCCACAGACGCGACATTTCATGTTTTCGTCGGGATTAGAGATGGATTTGCATAATGGTGACAGTGAAATGATGGGTTTAGGACTAGTGGATCTGGCGCGCTTCTTCCCCTTATTCCGTCTCATGCGTTTCAAGGCAAGAGTGTTATTGTGTCTGAGCTGCGCTTGTTGATCAGGGGAAAGAGCATATGCTGATGCTGGGAGATCAGGAGTAGTTCCTCGTTCGGCAACCACAAGAAGTTCATTAGAGGAAGATGGGGAGGTTATGCCAAAGTCTTTTACTAGGACTGGCGAGACAGGATCCATTGGACCAAATGATGACGGAATGGACATGGGAGGGTGAATGTGAAGATCGCAAAGTCGAGGGCCGAGTACTATTAATTCAGCAACAGGAATTCCTAACCTTTTTGCAGCTTCACACTGTTCTTCTGTACAAGGCTCATATAGCCAAGCAGGATGATCGTGGGACAATGAGGTTGGTTGTACGATGGGAGATGGGGTTCGTGGAGAGGCAAGTTCAGCTTGTGTTTGTTGCAGATCAGTGATGGCTTCTTCGACTAAGTTTCTGGCCGCTCTGGTTTCAGCGACTGATTGCTGGATTGTTTCGACAACTGCGTTGGTGAGCTGACCAATCTCCTGGACAGCAGTGCATAAGCCAGCAAGGGCGTCAACACTAGAATACATGCATGAAGAAGAGGGTGCTGGAATAGGAAGTGGCGTATCTTCCTGCGGAGAGGGAGGTTGAGCAACACCTGCTCGACGTTCGGCCACGATGTGAATAGCTTCTTCAACATCGCTTTAAAAAGAATTGGGAAACAACAGCATAGCGTAAGAATGAATGTGTTTTTGAAGATGAAGGAGGCGGTGGCGGAACATGACTTCTGTGATGTCATTGGCAGTGGTTTCGATAAGGGCTGTGGTGCGAATGATGTTGATGAGGAGTAGAGCGGGGAAGGCGCCTCTTTCAGTGAGGATCCTTTCGATCTCGAGGGCGTGTCCTTCACATAGAAGGGCGGCTTCAATGTAGGAAGTGTTGTCGATTTCAGTGGTAAGGGTTCCGTAGTTTTCTGCGTCGGAGTCGGAGTCATTGTTGGCAACAGTGACAGGGGTGATGTAAGCAGTGGGGAAAGACATCTGGAGTGGTAGTTAATCAAGTGCTTTGGTTGATTGACTGAAGGATAATCAGAGGGCGTGTTGCTTCTTATAAGCATTCAAGATTCGAGCGGAGTTCTTCAAGTTCTTTTCTGGAAGCCATTCGTTATCTCCTGATGAGTATCCTTTCCAAGAAACAAGATAGCGTCGGCGAATGCCGGTTCCTTTATGGGATAGGATTGCTTCTATTTCATATTCTTCTTCTTCTTTGATGATGTCAGGTGGTGGTTTGGGGAAGTTCGGACCGTGTACGTCCATTTTGCTATAGGACGATAAGACGGAAGCGTGGAACGTAGGATGAATTTTCCACTGTGGAGGAAGTTTGAGTATGAACGTGATGGGACATAAGACATTGATGACCGGGAAAGGTCCGTATCGTTTTGGTGCAAGTTTCCTCGATGGGAGTTTGAGTCTAAGATTAGCGGCAGACAGCCAAACCTTATCTCCGATCTTCCACGGAATGTACTTATCTCCTCGGGATCGTTCGGCCATTGTTTGCATTGCAATGTTATGGCAGGCGATTGCTTCTTCTCTTATCTTCTGCAGGGATCGTACTCGATCTTCTGCTGCGGGGATGGATGAATCAGGGATAAGATGAGGGATGGCACGTGGTTCGTATCCCATCATCAAATAGAATGGCGATGCATTCCTTGCATCATGTTTTCGGTGGTTGTGGACGAATTCGGCAATGGGTAAGTGTTCTACCCAATCTTTGGGGTTGTTGCGACAATAGATGTGTAGATATGTTTCAAGTTCTTGATTTAGCCTTTCAGTTTGACCATCAGTCTGTGGGTGATAAGCTGTAGATGGAGCGATAACATAGTCGAGAAGTCGGGCAAGCTCCTTAAAGAAGCGAGATAGGAATTGCAGACCTCGATCCGAAATGACTTTGTCATGGAGTCCAAATCGTCGGTAGATGTGTTTCAAAAATAGTTTGGCAACACTTTCGGAAGTAATGGTTTTCGAACAAGGGATGATAATTACCCCCTTCATAAGGCCATGGTCTACCATGACCATGATACTGTCAAAGCCGCCAGAGACAGGGAGGTCGGTGATAAGATCGACAGAAACTTGGGAAAAGGGGCGAGTCACAGAGGAGGGGATCGGGGCAAGTGGAGGTCGGACGGGGTGAGTATTGGCTTTCATTTGCTGACAAAGGGCACAACCCTCAACGTATTGCTGAATATAAGAGCCCATAGCGGGCCACCAAGCTTCTCATTTGACGAGTTCTTCAGTTTTGAACCTACCGGGATGTCCCGCGGTAGGATGATCATGATATCTTTTCAGGATATCGGAACGATGTGCCGGTGGAATATAGGCACAATTCTTAAAGTAGAGGACGTTCTCCTCAATCTTCCAGTCAGAGAGTGCCAATTTCATAGGAGGAAGGCACACGCCATCAAGGGCGTCGGATGCTGTTTTAAAGACAGGGTTGTCGAGAGGGTCAGAGGATGACAATACAACCTTCAGGTTGGTGTCAATAAGACGAACGAATAGAGCGTCAGGGAGGAGGGTCTGGTCCTCGTTATCGTCTTTGCCGGAGTCGTAGTCGGGCCGGCGAGATAGTGCATCAGGTACTGCCAATTTAGTTCCTGCAACGTTGACACGCACCAAACTGGTCTGGTGCATGGCTGACTAAACACTACTGCAGCTGACAAATAGTACCAGGACTATAATAGCTTAGTGTTTCTCTCTTCAGAAATTAATCCATGATGCAGAATCGAAAGTTTCTTTTTGCTCGTAAAAGTTTGCTTATTATTTCTAATTCATTTTTCATGGGTGTGTTTATGTATGTTTGGCTACAGAAACTACTTCATAAGATTCCCACAGATGTCAGGTGACCCCAGCAAAATAATTACATAGAGTTACCCTGCAGAAAAACTCATGAAACACATTATGATTCACTCGCGTCACCTCTATGCATCTACAAAAAGTGCAAATTTATGCTTCAAATATTACATAATTAATATTCCTCCTAGGATAGCCACTAATAGTCACCTGATCTCAAATTTATGCATAGCCATTGATATCCCACATGACTTTTTCTCACACCCTTGAGCATATTACAAATCAACTATGACAATATTCAATAAATAGGGTAGGTCAGCACCCCTACAAAATGTGGGAAAACAGTAGCATAGCCATTCATTTTGTCTATATAATACCCACCTTTTTGTCAATAAGAGAGAGTTTTTTCTCCCCCTCAGAAATATAACTGAGAGTGAAGTGTGAGCAGCACTATCAGCACACTGTCAAGAACATTGTCAACAACAGTAAGATTGGAAGTCTACTCTGTGAGACAGCACTACCTTGAGCTCACTGTGCTCAACAACTAGCAAGACCCTGAGCTCACTGTGTCTGACAACCAGCAAGACAACAATTTTTTTTTCTTTGACAAATTCATTCTAGTTTCTTTCATCATCTTTCTCTCTGTTTTTCTTTCTCTGTTGTCTGTTTCCTTGCTTCTGTTTCTTTTGAATCTTTCTCTTTTCTTCTTTTTCTTTGATTACTGGTCTCTCTCTCTCTTTCAAAGTTTGTTGGTGCTAAGTGTCCTTGTGTTTCTGATATTTGTGTTGTCTCTTTAGTCCATCTAAGGCCAGAGTAGCTTAGTGGGAGAGACTTCAGAGGTTGATAGCAACACTCTATCTCACACATCTGAGTAGTGATACTGAGTTAAGGTCTTCACTGACTGATAGACTCTAGTTATTGAAAGGGGACTTGGTATTGAAATCCAAGGACGTCCATTCCTGTTATCTGCTTAATACTCAGAGTGAGTTCCTTGGCAGCAGGTTCAATAGTAAGCTAGAAGATCTCTGAAGTAGTGACTAGTCTTGACCAGGGATCCTACCTGCTTGTCTGAGAAGGTGATTGTTGTAACTTCCCACAAATTGCAGTAGCACAATTGTTGCAAAACACCTGCATTCCATTGGAGAGAGTAATTCGGCCAGTTACTTCTGTTTCTAAGTTTGTTTGACTTCTGTGTTTTTCTTTGAAGTTTAGTTGTTTCAAGAATCTTTGTCATTGTCCAAGAGTTTGCTGATCTCACAGAAGTGACTCATTTGCTGACCGTAGCCTGGGGAACATAAACAGCCACCCACATACAACCACGTTATCAGTCATTGGTATTTGTCTGAATCACTGACCGTGGAGATATTTGGTTTTATAGGTCTTTATCTATAGATCATCTATCTAAGAAGACAACGTGATGCAGTTCAATGTCGTAAATAGACAGAATCAATTGCCAACGTGCTTGACAACGGGTAAGCTTCTGTGCACTTCTAAAGTACAGAAGGTTCTTGTGGTCGGTGAATACCAGGACAGGGTGTGGGTTTCCTTCGAGATAGTGACGCCATTCATTCAATGCCCGGATTACAGCAAGGAGTTCCTGATCGAAGATCTGATAATTTCGTTCTGCAGGGTTCAAAGATTGTGAGAGATATGCACATGGGTGATAAACACCATTCTCATCAGTTTGTAAGAGAACCCTGCCAGTTGCTACAAGTGAAGCATCAGTAGCAATAGCAAATTGTCGGGAAGGATCGGGATTACGGAGTACCGGTTCGGATGTGAAGCGTCGTTTCAGTTCTTCGAAGGTGTCCATACATTCAGTTGACCAATCAAAGGTCTTTTCTTTCTTTGTTAAATCAATAAGAGGTCGGGCGATGTCAGAATAGTGGGAAATGAACGTGCGGTAGAAGTTGCAAAAACTGAGGAATGACCGAACATCTTTTACAGATTTCGGGATTGGCCATTCGGAGATTCCCTTGGTCTTGGCGGTATCCATAATAACTTGTACGGGATGAATTATCATTCTGAGGTATTCAACTTCTTCTGCATCGAAGGTGCATTTCTCCGGTTTTAAGAACAGATGCTCCTTTCATATCTTCATCAAAACCTGTCTGGTTCGTTCACGATGTTCCGCCATTGTTGTAGAGAAAATCAGGATATCGTCCATGTAAATAACCATCCATCCTTCGTTGATTTCCTGTTGGAAGGTGCGATTCATGTATGCTTGGAAAGTTGCCGGTGAATTGCAAAGGCCAAAGAACATGACGTTCAGTTCGAAGAGACCGAATTCCGTAGTAAAAGCAGCTTTCCAACGATCATCAGGATGGATGCGAATATTGTTATAACCGGACTGATATCCATTTTCATAAAGAACTGTGCGTTATGAAGGCATGCAACAAGGGAGATAGGAAGTGGGAGCGGATAGGCGTTCTTGACTGTCCAATCATTGATGTAGTGATAATCTTGGCAGGGACGCAATTCTCCACTCTTCTTTCCCACAAAGAAGAAACCACTGGCTTGGGGTGACTTCGATTCTGAGATAAAACCTTTCGCAATGTTTTCATCGATAAACGTTTTGACGGCAGCACGTTCTTTTTCCGATAGCGGGTAAACCTTAGATGTACGAGGGATGAAACCGGGTTTAGTATCAATCCGATGATCAATACCAGGGCGTTCGGGGGGTAGTTTGTTCAGTCCATCTTTAGCGAAGACGTCTGCAAAGTCGTGCGAATAGTTCGGGACCAATTCTTCGAAGGATTTTTTTTTCTTTTCCTTCTCATCCGTGGCGAATTCCTGAGCTTTGTTACTGTATTTCAGAGGAGGAAGGGAGATCATGGAGTAATTAGGGAGTTGTTCGAGTCGAGAAGTTCCATCACATGTCAGGGGTGTATCCATGGATATTTCTTCTATAATTCTCATGCTAACTCCATCAGTATCGTATTCCACAAGGAATTCTCCATCTCCTAGTTCGTAAGAGGAAATTTCACATACTTCTGGCGCGTGCCAGACATCTTGCATTGTGTTGAATTGGTCATCATCCTCTGTTGGGATCAACGAGGGCACGGGTTCTTCTTCATCGGGGATTTCCTCAATTGAAGCCAAGGGAGTATGTTGAAGAGTTTTCAGAGGGACATAGAACTTGGATAATTTTGGTACATTAGTATCGCGTCCAGGTATCTCTTCTTCTGCTTTTCTTTTTCCATACTTCTGTTCTTCTATTGGCTGTTGCTCAATAGGTTCTTGTCCGACCCGATACTCAGGTTCAGATTCATTCTTGCGCTTTTCTGCACGGGGAATCGGTGATACTGCTCATGGTAGTTGTACACGGGGAGTAGGATCTCTGGTACATGGTGTTTGTACTTCTGGTTCAGGGTCTTTGGGAATCAGAGGAGTAACAAGGGATCACAGAAGTCGGGAGTGTTGCCATTTCTTAGGGTGACGATGGAAGGCTGGGGGCAACCCATTCTTCTTCCGATCAATATCCATGTCAATTTCAATTTCGTCTGATTTTATTGTCCGAGAAAGGACGAGTGTTTCAGCAGCCCAATCTATACTTGGGTTCATTGCGCGCAACCACGGAATTCCTAGAAGGATTTGATCCCGTCTTCCTAGTTTGGTGATATTGAATTTTCCATACATGGTTCGTTCATCGATTTTGACCACTAGGAGACAGTAGTGTGTGATTGGTCCTCCTTTGATAAGAGTTCCATCAGCTGTAGTAACTCGAAATGGTGTCTTGAGTTTTTGTCGTGTGATTTGATGGAGTTTCACAAACTCCTCGGAAATGAATGTTCCTGCTGCTCCTGAATCAATGACTGCGGTGGTGTCGACGGATTTTAAGCGAGTATGTGAGTGGAGGGTGATAGGGACATGGAGTTCTTTTCTTTCACCTACAGTGCGTACAAGTCTTAGTAATACATTGGGAGAAACATACGTCGAATCTTTGTTTCTCCAAGTCAAAAATCCTCAACAATCCACCTTACAGTTTCTTCGTCTTCTTCTTCTTCTTCTTTGACTTCGGTTTGTCAGAGTGGAGTCTTCTTCTTTCTGTCAGGAGAATTATGAACACGATGTCCTGTCTTCTTGCATCCAAAGCATTGTCCCTTTTTCATGCACTCGGATCTCTCTGTATCGGAGATTCGGTCTACGACCATTGCGTTGGAATCACGGTTTGATATGTAATGTGCATTTCCATAGTTCTTCCTTTTCTGTTGTGGGGCATGACGTGTCCTCATAGCTTGAAGGCGATGATGGGAATTGTCAATGGAAACGCATTGCAGCACAACATCTCGGAATACTTCTGAGACATCTCCTAGTGCGAAAAGCTTTGTAAGGATGCCCCAATTCAGGCCATCTTGGAAGAATTGGATCTTTGTTGCATTATCGGTGATATGGGCCTTGGCTGCAAGTGCCTCAAAATCAGCGATGTAAGTGTGAAGATATCCACTTCCTTGTTTGAGGTCCCTGAGTTTCATGAGTGCGGTTCCTTTAGTATCCACTGGGTCAAAGGCTTCTTTGAAGCTTTTCATAAAATCCACCATTGTCCCATAACCAACTTTTTGTCCAGAGGTGTCGGTTGATTGAGCATGGTCAAGGAATTGCTCTTTCCAGGATTTGGCATTCCTTTCAGTCATAAAGGATGTTATGAAAATGATCTTTTGTTTGTTGGTAGTGTAAAGCTTTTCGTTGATATCGAAGTGAAGGTTACATGACTGGATAAATTCGCGAGAATTGTCGCAATCTCCATCAAAGGCGGCTGGCTGGCCGATCTTGTATTTGAATTCTTTGGTCGCCATATTTAGCGATTCGTCTGGTGAGTTATACTTTCTCAATGCCTATACGCGCTGTCTTGCTGTCCGTTAGGGCTTGTCTTCTGTCAGAGGACTTCTCTTGACAATTGGTTTAGCGTACGTGTATGCTAATCTGCTTATCTAAGCAATCAGGTTTCGGGGTCGAAGACTGAATAGTCGACGATCAAATTGACTTTAATCTTTTGTTACGACTGGGGTGGTGTCACCAGCGACAGTGAAAAGACACAGTCGGTCTGCTGGGAAGTTCTACAATGTCCAGAAGAGGACAAGGTGAAAGTACAAGGAATGTGTTCCGAGTACGATCAAGGGTTCGGCCTCAGAGACAAGTCTGAGAGGTTCTTCAAGAATAGAGACTAAGGCTAAGGAGTGCTTAGACTTAGAGACGATTCAAGGACGACTTAGGTTGGAGACCTAAGCGAAGGAGATTCCAGGTAAAACCCAGTAAGATTAAAGTAAAGAATCTACTACAAGTACAACGTGCTTAAATAGACCAATATGTGCGCATGGACCAAGAGGGGCGTGGGAAAGTAAGTGTGTATCCAAATAAGGAAGGCAACTATAGTACACATGCGTTGAGCATATGAGTCAGAGTCATGTGACATGATATACAAGTAAGGAAACAAAGAGAAAATGAATAGGGGCACGTACAACTGTAACAGAACTAGTGTCGTGTCTAGCGGTGCTACCATGGTCGAAATATAGTCAGTAACAGTTGCGTTGAGCGAGCGATGTCGAGCGATGATGTCAGTGGTAGCGGTAAGGTTGTGAGCAGTGCAAAGAAACAGTAAAGAAGTCCGTGGTACTTTCAGTGGTAAAGTAGTGGTGCATGAGAAGTTCAGTCAAATAACAGTCAAAAGTCCAATGGTAATGGAGAACGAGCGTGATAGATTAACGAGTGATAAGGAACTTTAAAGACTATGTCCACTACTGGGTAGATCCAGAGCTAGACAATAATCCTGACCTATAGTACGTGCAATGGTGTAAAATCAGGTACTGTATCGTGCAGGGTACGTGGTGCTTATATCCTAAATTGTATGTACTCGGAATACTCTAGGCGAGATCAGTAGCGCTGGAGTGTAGTAACTGCTGTAAGTAAACATAGCGTGAGGCGCTGTGGCACGAGGCAACATGTAATAAGGCTCACTGTGGAATCAGTGATAACAAACATAAAACAAATGACGCACCAAATGGAGCTATGTGGACGCGGCAAGGACATGGGAGGACATTGGTATGTGGAACATGGTGCAGTAGTCGGTACGGTGTGCGGTAAATGTGGGATGCCGCCGGTAATGCTTAAAGGGGTAAGACGGCCATGGACAAGTGGTAACTCCTGTAGACGTGAGACGAGTGTCAAAAGATGGGGTTTTCAGCCCAGCGCCAATATGTTCATTACACCGGTATGTGCGAAGAGGAATACATAGCGAGAACAGTGGCAAAATAAAGATGTACTACATGATTTTAGTAAAGAGGCACACAGCGAGCAAGCAGCGTCACAGAAGGTAATGTAAGTTTTGCCGTAGGTTTAGTAATGGCGGAAATGAATATGCTACACACCAATGGATCTAGATGGAAATGGAATGGACAGGAGGACATTGGTAGTGAGATTCAGTAAGGGGCAAGGATCCACGGAGCAAAAATGGTACCAGCGAAGCAAAAGGCTAATGCTCACTATAGGGAATTTCTTGGTAGCCACTGTAGACAGTAACAAGATGCTTGTGTACAACAGCACTTTCATGGTCAGTACAAATATGTTCGCTACACCAGGGGCAAAGTTATAGTCTTTGATAGTGGAGCTGTAGCAGTGCTCAAATTGCCATACCAAATTAAGCCTTGAGTTAAGACCATACTCAAAGGGTGAAAGATCCGAAGGGCTTTGGCCTCAGTTCATGCACTGTGCCCCTTTCCCAAGTAATGCCCTTTATTTTAGAGAAAGGTTATACATCCAAAGATCCAGAAGTGATATCATGGCGGATCCGGATGTCCAAAGGTTATCTGGAACATGGAGATGGAATGAGGATTAAGACTAGTCTCAGAACGAGTTCCTTAACTAGAATCTAACAGAGGTGGACTACCCAAGGGTAGAGTCAGAGATGTAGACTATAGGAATCAATCCTAAGTCTTGGAAGATGACTGGAGTCAGAAGTAACTCAAGTCTGGAGGAAAGAATGAGCAGAATCTAAGATGATATTCAAACTAAGGTTCTACAGAGATTTACAAGTGATTTATATACTGGAAGTAACTAGCATGGATAATCAGTGAGTCCAGGACCGAGGGCTATGTACGATGTATAATGGAAGTCTATTAGTTAATGCACAGTGGATCAGTAAGTGCGAGTCAGAAATGAGACACAGGTAACAGATCAAATAAGTGGAAGGGAATATACACAGCTGGAATACTGGAGATAGGAGGATTGCCAAAAGGAGGTAGATGCAGATGTCCACAAGGGAGTTAGAGTGCGAGAAGTAGGAGCTTTTGGATGGGTGATCCAGACAGGATCTGTAGACTGGACGGAAGTAGGATTGATTGGATCTGATCAGATCTGAGATCAGAAGTATGGCATATGACACCTTGCCTTAATGACCTTTTCTCTGATGCCACAGAGATCTTCTTGCCACTTCTGTAACTGCTGCATGCGGTAAGCAATGAGGTTGGTAGTAGAGAACATCTCTTGACTGGGTAGGTCTACTAGAAAAGTGCTTTCAGTGAGATCAAATGGAAAGATTGGCTTCATGCCGTGAACCATGAAATATGGCAGTAGTCCAGTATCATGATGAATGGTGACATGCTCGGCCAAGAACATGGTATGAATGGTTTGGTACCAGCAGGACTCATCCCCCTCACAACTTTTCATGATGGCCTCCTGGACATCATAATGACGCCACTCAACAATGCTATTGGCTTGTGAGTTATAAGGAGAGATGTGTATAGGGTAAATCCCATATCGGTTAGCTAAATCATCTACCACCACAATAAATGCTGGCCCATAATTGCATCTTTGAGCACTTGCATAGCTACCTGTTGTTTGTGACACCATTCAAATATGATGTTCTTGCATGTCAGCGCTACTAGTGGTCTTGCTATCTTAGTGAAGTCCTTGATGAAGATATGCAAGATGCTGCAGGTACCTAGGAAGCCCCACACATGTGTAATGGTGCTACACTCAGGCTAATCATGGATCTTTTCTACCTTCCCGGATTCCAGTACATGCCCCTTGAAGGTATACATGTGCCCTACAATATTGGTGGTAGATGCAGCTAAGACAAACTTTTTGGTGGAAATGGTTAGTCTAACCATACGCAAGTGATGTAAGATGCAGTTAACAACAATAAGATGTTCCCAGATGAAGTGGTGAATGCCAGCATTCTCTGGTATAGTTTTGTATGAGCCATCAGCTCTCTGATACTGTGTCTTTACTGATTTCACGGCAATGTCATCAATGAATGGAAACATATACACAGGGATCTCATCTTGTAGGGCAAAGCAAATGTCACCTTGGAAGAGCTGTATGCTGTTAGTGTGGCCCATTGGAAGCGTGGTTAGCCAGTAAGGCCCCAGCAGTGTGCCAAAAGTGGTCATATTGCATGAGTCAACATGTAGCAACTGCTGATTATATCCTGAAAACAAGTCCATCATGCTGTACACAGCGTAGCTGGCAAATTATTCAGCAAGATGTTTGACAAAGGGAGGAATGGAAGCATTCTCAATAGTTACCCTGTTTAGTGGTTGGAGGTCGTGAACTATACACAGTGATGTGCTGTCTTTCTTAACAACACAGAACCATCATGAGTGGTAAGATGCCATTGATGGCTCGTACACGCCAGATGCAATCTTTTCCTTGATAATACCAACAACCTTCACCAGCATAGCAGGAGGGATTGGGATACTGTGCTCCACCCACAGTGTGTGTGGTACTATTGGTATCTTGTACGGCAGAAAGTACTTCTCATTTAGACGGTTATGTTCTGACGTGTCCCAAGTGAAAGTGGTCTCATGTTTGTGGACAAGCCAGCATACAAGCTTGTCCTCTTCTGGCCATAGCCACTTCACAGGATCTAGATCAAGTGCGCCAGCTCTCTCTTGGGTAAATTGCTTGCATGGTATGAAGTCTGGTGGGTGTGGTAGTAACTCTGGTAAACCAGCCAAAGAATCTGATGGTAGTTCCTGTTGCACATGGTACTCTGGTGGCATGGTAGTTGGGACAGTGTTGACTTTCTTGCCTACAGGTTTGTAGACATCGGAATGCATGGTTTCATTATAGGTATAAACACTGTGAAAGGCTTTGGTAGACTTGGCATTAATGGAAGAATGCATAGAGGTTAAATAATAATAATGAGCAGTTAACTGAGGACAGTTTAAGGGAGACGATGATGTATCAGCAGTAGTGCTCTGTAAGAGTAGTGGTTGCACAGTGGGTGCTAGTATGTGGTCAGTGGGGTTTGGTATGGTAGCAGTAACTTTAGTGGTAACTGGTTCTTGAGAAACAAAAGAAGAAGAATGAAAAGTTTGTGAGTCTCCCTGTGGCACTTGCAGCTCATTGATCCTCAAAAATCCTGCTCAGTTGACTTCTCTGGGCACTTGGGACAACCTTGACATTTCTTTACCCATGGCTGCATTCGTATATGTATGACCTTGCCATTATTGGGGTCGGTCAGTGTAAGATCCTGCTCACTGCTTGGTGTGTCCTCTGTATTGCATGTCATCATTATGTAGAATGGTCTTCCTAACAGGAGGTCAAAGTTAGTGGTCTCAACAACTTGTACCTGGAACAGCATTTTGCTGGTTCTGAAGTCTAGTGGTAGGTTCTTGATGACTCCTAGCATCTCATTGGTAGACATGCTAGCTGACTCCATATTAATCTTGTGGTTGGGTCTCAGCAGTATGGAACCCAGTGAATGCCAAACTCTCACTGGCATAACCATAACAAGACATTCAGTGCCCTAGTCCAACGTGCATGTCGAGACTTGGCCCTTGGTAACGGCAAGAATGGCCTGCAGCGGTGCAAAGTGTTCTGTGACCATGTGTCCATCAGGGTCTTGTAAGCAGTAATGCTTCCAAAACTTTATCTGTTCCTGTGCGCCAGGCATGGTGCCAAACTCATTGACTGCCATGGCATTAACACTAACTTGCTTGTTGGTAGTGGCTTCCTTGAGGTTCTTGTGGATTTCCAGTGCTACCGCAATTAGTTCTCATACTGGTATGGTGATGTCAGAGTCCAGTATATGGTCAACAACACATCCATCAGAGTCCTTGTCTTCTAGCGGGTGTTGGTACCTATATTGGGGTGCAGGAGGGTTGGCAGTATCAGTAGACAAAGAAGAGATTACAGGTGTTGAAGATGAGGATGGGGTACTATTGGCGGTAGATGCTGCTGGCTTAAGAATCTTAGTACATGGGTTGGGCGTTGGACTTGCTTTGACTTGGGGTAAAATCACCTCCTCAACCGCATCAGCAGCTTTAGAGGAAGGTCCCACTTTTGGTCTTGGTGGTGTGAAGATACAATCTAGCCTGGGCTATAGATAAACCATGGCCTAAGCTAGTATGCAAGTCTAGTGCTCTGCCTAGTCTGCTTCACTTCCGAGGTAAGAACATTCAACCCTAAAGGGAATGCTAAGTTAGTATAGTTTGTTAATACCCATCCTGCAGTGTGAGAATGCTGCCAGAGGTAGCAAGATGCTAATGGTGACCTCCGGTCCATGGGAAACTAGCGGTAAGCATGGGAATGCGGTAGACAAGCGGTAAAACTGCGGTAGTATGAGCGGTAAAACTGCAGTAAAGCGTGGGAACTTCTGTGGTAAAACAAGCGGTAAAGCTGTGGTAAGCGTGGGAGTGTGGGAAAGTGGTCGTGCAAGCGGTGAAGCATGAGAAAAGCGGTTAAGAGCGGTGGTGTGTGCAGCGGTAAAGCAATTCTTAGAGACAGTTACTTCAGTAAAAGACTTTATTCTGTAAGAGACAGTAGTGGTGACTATTCCTAAGTACCATGTGTACTATAGGAGGGAGGTAAGGAATGAGTACAGGTACCTAGGAATTTTATACTAAGGAATAGCTATGGAGATGGAAGAGATAGGATAAACATGCAGCAGACACGTAATAAGACTGCACTACATTTTACAAAACATAATGTACTGGGTGAGACTGGATGGACATTGGACAGACAGTAAATCTTGCTTGAAGATGCCTAATGAGTTCATGGAGATTGCCAAAGATCACTGCTTCACAGGAAAGTTGCTGTAGTACAGCCGCTAAGCTGCAATGAGGCTTCCGGAGTGTGGAATGATACCATTAGATAGGGGTAAATGCATGGTAAAGTGGTATGACATAGGACAGTGAAGCTGAAGGGTAAGGATAATGATTGCCAGTTGACACCTATATGAAAATGTGCCATTTCAAGCTCAGCGTGAGTTTGTTCATCACAGCGGTATCTCGATGCTGTCAAACCACACAGTCTTTCCCTTGTCAGATTTCCTAGTAGCATAAGCATCAGCGTTGTTAGCCTCATACAAGTCCTGCACAAGACATAAGTCATTAGCATGCTCCTCTTCAGCATCTGTCCTGTGAACAGCATTAGTGTGCAAGAAGACAGAAGGATCAATGTCAAGCATGGCATCACGCCCATGTTCTACTTGGCAGTACAAGTTTCCCAATACTGTAGTGTTGGCACCCGTAGCAGGGCTTTCACTTGTGTAGTGGTCAAGACTTTGTTGGAAATTAGGACCAAGACGAGGGAGCACATTTTCATTTGGCAGAACTATGTGCCCATTCCTATTAATGATCTTACTGTTGCATATGTACCCTTCCTTGACCACACAATCCTGCATCTTATGCAGACTGCTGCAGAAGTGGCAAGTGATGGGGGCGTTGTGATGAACATATTGGCACTGGCCATGAAACCCTATATTTTAGCACACATCTCACATCTATTGGAACCTCCACTCGTCTAAGGCCATCTTACCCCTTTAGCATTGCCAGTGGCATCTTATGCTTACTGCACACCATACCGACTGCCGCACCATGTTCCATGAACCAATGTCCTTCCATGTCCTTGCCTCGTCCACATAGCACCATTTGGTGTGTAGTTTGTATATGACCACTTATCACTGATTCTACAGCAAATCTTATTACATGTTCCCTCATGCCACAGCTGCCTCGCACTATGTTTACATACTGGTGGTTACTTCACTTAGCACTACTGATCTCACCTAACACATCCCAAGTACATGTGAAATAGGATATAAGCATGTCATAGCCCGCACAATGCAGTACCTTATTTTCACCATACTATAGGTCAGGATTAGTGTCTAGCTCTGGAACTACCCAGTAGTAGACTTAGTCTTTAAAGTTCCTTACCGCTGTAACAAACATATTGGTGCTGGCCATGAAGCCCTATCTTTTGATGCATGTCTCACGTCTATAGGAATCTCTACTTGTTTAAGACTGTCTTACTCCTTTAGCATTGCCGGCAGCATCTCACACTTGCCACACACCATACCGACTGCCGCACCACATTCCACAAACCAATGTCCTTCCATGTCCTTGCCTTGTCCGCATAGCTCCATTTGGTGCGTAGTTTGTATATGACCACTTATCACTGATCCTATGGCAAGTCTTATTACATGTTGCCTCGTGCCGCAGCTGCCTCGCGCTACATTTACATACTGGTGGTTACTTCACTGAGCACTACTGATTTCGTCTAATGTATCCCGGGTACATACAAAATAGGATATAAGCACATTATAGCCCGCACAATACATTACATTATTTTTACTGTACTATAGGTCAGGATTAGTGTCTAGCTCTGGAACCACCCAGTAGTAGACTTAGTCTTCAAAGTTTCTTACTGCTCGTTAATCAATATTGTTTGTTCACCGTTACCACTGGACTTTCGACCCCAATTTTTACTTGACTTCACACTCACCGCTGCTTTACTGCTGAAAGTACTGCAGTCTTCTGTCCTGTTACTTTGCACCGCTCGCACCTTACCACTACCACTGACATTACCGCTCATCTCTGCTCACTCAACATTACATTTACAGGCATTGATTTGACCACACTAGTACTGCTACTTACAACGCTAGTTCTGGCGGCATCTTCGCTGACCATGGCAACTTACCACTGACTACAATGCTACATTTGCACACTGGTTTGACTCAAACTTGACTATACTAACAGGCATCTCCCTTTAGGGTCGAACATTCTTGCCTAGCAAGTGAAGCAGACTAGATGGAGCACAAGAATCACATACTAACTTAGGAGGTAGTTGATCTACAGCCCAGGTTAGGTTGTATCTTTACACTGCTTGTGTTATGAACAGGGGTGGCATCACCAGCGACAGTGAAAAGACACAGACGGTCTGCTGGGAAGTTCTACAATGTCCAGAAGAGGACAAGGTGAAAGTACAAGGAACACATTCCGAGTACTATCAAGGGTTCAGCCTCAAAGACAAGTCTAAGAGGTTCTATGAGAATAGAGACTAAGGCTAAGGGGTGCTTGGACTTAGAGACGATTCAAGATGACTAAAGATTGGAGATCTTTAGCAAAGAGGAATCCAGGTAAAACCCAGTAAGATTAAAGTAAGGAATCTACTACAAGTACACTGTGCTTATATAGGTACGTATGTGCGCACAGACCAGGTAACCATGGGAATATAAGTGCGTATCCTGATGAGGAAGGCATGTATCGTACAAGTGTGTTGAAATGCATGAGTAAGAGACAAAAGCACATGTTTAGCATACGCATATGCTAAACTGGCTGAGTTCGAGAATGGAGTCATGGGAAGTCATGACATCACATGATATGATGTATCGACAACATACTAGTTGAATCATACAGTCATGTGATGTCTGATGGAAGTGGAAGTGTCTGAGCAATAAGCTCCATATCACGTGATATCGAGAATAGAAAGGAAAATGAATAGGGGCACGTACGACTGTAACATTACCCCTCTTTTAAGCAGTTGGTTCACCGAACCAAATCAAAAGTCTAGCCCACTGGTCCAGGCTGCATCAAGCTCAATGTCTACAAGCCAGTTTTCTGCATCGGCTGTACTTGGTACACCATTTCTTTCTTTGGTGGCAGCAACTTGATCGAAGGCTTCTTCTAGTTTCTTCAACGCGGCATAATAACCATTATCTCCAGGTTGTTTCTTCAGTAATGTTCATCCATCAAGAGTCCAACAGACATCTGTAAGATGTCCTGGTGCAAAGGTCCCGCATATACGACAGAAATAGTTGGAGCAGTGGTGTAGTTTATGGCCATGTTGGTAGCATCCATGGCAGAAGATGTCGGCATAGTGCTGGTGAGTGCGTCCTAATTCTTCTTCTTTACCAATGTCTATGGTGTATTGGTCATCGGTACGATCAGGGAATGGGGACTGGAGAGGTTGAAGAACTTTGAGGGGGTTGACTCCTAAAGTCATTATGGTTCTGATGGTGTTACGTCTTCTCCGTGCAAATCTGTGAGCAGATGATCTTGGGAAGATATCAGAATAGTGCGGCAGAGTGGGGTTTGGTTCTAGGAATGGTGATGGTTCTCGGAGGGCGAGTTCCATTGTTACAGGTGACAAGGGTGGTGATGGCACAAAGGGTGTAAGGGATCTGCGAACAGAAACTGGGGATGGTGCAGTTTCTCGTTCAGGAGTGTCATGAGTTAAATCAATGACCTCATGGTGTGTGGCGTGTCGTTTGTCGATGGCTAGGATAGTGTCCATAAAATTCTTGGTAGCAAGAAGCCGGACAATGGCTTTCTTGATAGTCCCTTGCACGTAATGCATGGCGAGGGCTTGGTTTGTAATGGCAGCGGGTGTTAGGAGGAGTTCAGCAGTCCTCATGATAAAAATCAATTCTTTTTGCACGATATCATTGGTGTGAAGGACATGGGAGTCGAGGCGTTCGGTGTATGATGGGTCAAGGATTACAGCCTCCCACATAGACTGGATTTGTTATGGGGTTTCGGGGAGTGCAAATGGCGATGAGTCGACAAGACTCAAGACGTTTGATGAAGACGAGGTAGATGTGGATGATTGAGACATATTTAGACGATTGACTGTGGAGATACTGGGGTGTAACAATGAATTTCGCTTTTTATAGGCGTTAAGGATTTGAGTGGAGTTCTTCAGGTTTCCTTCTGGAATCCATTCATTATCCCCCGATGAATATTCTTTCCATGTCACAAGGTATCTTCGGCAACTGCCGGTTCCTTTGTGAGAAAGAATCACTTCGACTTCATATTCTTCTTCTTCTTCGATGATGTCAGGTGGGGGTTCTAGGAAGTTTGGGCCGTGTACGTCATTTTCACTATATGATGATAAGACCGAAGCATGGAACGTGGGGTGGATCTTCCATTGCTGAGGGAGTTTAAGTGTAAACATGATTGGCGATAGAACTGCAATGATAGGGAATGGTCCGTATCGTTTTGGTGCGAGTTTCCATGATGGGAGTTTCAGTCTGAGATTGGCTGCTGATTGCCAGACCTGATCTCCAATCTTCCATGGGGTATACTTCTCTCCTCGGGATCGTTCGGCCATTGTTTGCATGGCAATATTATGGCAGGCAATTGCTTCTTCTCTTATCTTCTGCAGAGATCGTACTCGATCTTCTACTGCAGGGACAGAGGAGTCAGGGATCAGATGAGGGATGGCGCATGGTTCATATCCCATCATTAGGTAGAAGGGTGATGCATTCCTTGCATCGTGTTTTCGGTGGTTGTGGACAAATTTGGCGATTGGTAGGTGTTCTATCCAATCTTCAGGGTTATTGCGACAATAGATGCGCAGGTACGTTTCTAGCTCTTGATTGAGCTGCTCAGTTTGACCATCAGTCTGGGGGTGATAAGCCGTAGATGGGGCAATGACGTAGTCGAGAAGTCGGGCAAGTTCCTTGGAGAAATGAGATAGGAACTGCAGGCCACGATCAGAGATGACTTTGTCATGGAGTCCAAATTGATGATAGATGTGCTTCAAGAACAATTTGGCAACACCCTCGGAAGTGATGGTTTTCAGACAAGGGATAATAATTACCCCCTTCATAAGGCCATGGTCTACCACGACCATGATACTGTCAAAGCCTCCAGAGATGGGGAGGTCAGTGATAAGATCGACAGAGACCTGAGAAAAAGGTCGAGTCGCAGATGAGGGGATCAGGGTAAGCGGAGGTCGAACAGGATGTGTATCCGCTTTCATTTGCTGACAAAGGGCGCAACCCTCTACATATTTCCGAATATAGGAGCCCATAGCGGGCCACCAGGCTTCTTGTTTGACAAGTTCTTCAGTTTTGAATCTACCGGGATGTCCCGTGGTAGGATGATCATGATACCTTTTCAAGATATCGGGATGATGTGCTGGTGGAATGTAGGCACAATTCTTACAATAGAGGACGTTCTCCTCAATCTTCCAGTCAGAGAGTGCTGACTTCATAGGGGGAAGGCATACCCATCAAGGGCGTCAGATGCTGTCTTGAAGACAGGGTCATCGAGGGGGTCAGAGGATGACAAAACATCCTTCAGGTCGGTGTCAATAAGATGAACGAATAGAGCGTCAGGGAGGAGAGTCTGGTCTTCGTTATCGTCTTTGCTGGAGTTGTAGTCGGGCCGGCGAGATAGTGCATCAGGTACTGCCAATTTGGTACCTGCACTTCTAAAGTACAGAAGATTCTTGTGGTCAGTGAATACCAGGACGGGGTGCGGGTTTCCTTCAAGATAATGATGCCATTCATTCAATGCCCGGATTACGGCAAGGAGTTCCCGATCAAAGATCTGGTAATTGCATTCTGCGGGGTTCAAAGACTGTGAGAGGTATGCGCATGGGTGATAAACACCATTCTCATCAGTCTGCAAGAGAACTCCACCAGTTGCTACAAGCGAAGCGTCGGTAGCGATAGCAAATTGTCGGAAGGATCAGGGTTACAAAGTACCGGTTGGGATGTGAAGCGTCATTTCAGTTTGTTGAAGGTGTCCATACATTCGGTTGACCAGTCAAAGGCCTTATCTTTCTTTGTTAATTCAATAAGGGGTCGGGCAATGTCAGAGTAGTGGGAGATGAACATTCGGTAGAAGTTGCAAAAGCTGAGGAATGATCAAATGTCTTTTACAGATTTTGGAACTGGCCATTTGGCAATTCCCTTGGTCTTGGCAGTGTCCATAGCAACTTGTCCAGGGTGAATTATCATTCCAAGATATTCCACTTCTTCTGCATCGAAGGTGCATTTCTCTGGTTTCAGGAACAAGTGTTCCTTTCATATTTTCATCAATACTTGTCTTGTTCATTCGCGGTGTTCTGCCATAGTTGTGAAGAAAATCAGGATATCGTCCATGTATATAACCATCCATCCTTCATTGATTTCCTGTTGGAAGGTACAATTCATGTATGCTTGGAAAGTTGCAGGGAATTGCAGAGGCCAAATTCCGTAGTAAATGCTGCTTTCCAGCGATCGTCGGGATGGATGCGAATGTTATTATAACCGGACTGAATATCCATTTTCATAAAGAATCGTGCGTTGTGAAGGCATGCGACGAGGGAAATAGGGAGTGGGAGCAGATAAGTGTTCTTGACCGTCTAATCATTGATGTAGCAATAATCTTGACAGGGGTGCAATTCTCCACTCTTCTTTCCCACAAAGAAGAAGCCACTAGCTTGGGGCGACTTTGATTCTGAGATAAAGCCCTTTGCAATGTTTTCATCGATAAACGTTTTTGACGGCAGCACGTTCTTTTTCCGATAGTGGGTAAACCTTAGATGTGCGAGGGATGAAACCGGGTTTAGTATCAATCTGATGATCAATACCGGGGCGTTCATGGGGTAGTTTATTCAGTCCGCCTTTAGCAAAGTCGTCTGC
>JABCPU010000836.1:0-24539 GCA_016800925.1 Suillus spraguei | reverse complement strand
AGGAGGTAGAAAATGAATAGGGGCACGTACGACTGTAACACAATGAAATTGCTGCAGCTCTTCCTGGAAATGGATCTGAGGTGTCTCATGAACATGACATCATTTTATATTATCAAAATGGTCGACTTAGGCACATCAGTCAACTCAACCATGCATATGCCTGTCTTCATTATGTCCTTCTCTTTCCTAATGGAGAGGATGGCTGGGACCTCTACATTGATATGATCATTCCTCAGGGTGGACGTGCACGTGCCAAAAAAGTGACTCAGCTGCTGTATTATGCCTTTCGTCTTCATCCCCGTCCAGCTCGCATTGACCACAACAACATCTTTCGTGGTGGAAGGCTGTTCCAGCAGTATGTTGTTGATGCTTGGGCATCCATTGAGCAGAGCAGACTCAACTGGATAAGAAACAACCAGAAGAAGATCAGGGCTGACTGCTACCAAGGCCTCACAGACAATATTCTCAATGATGGAGTGGCAATTTGGCTGAGACAGGTCGTGCTATAATCCTTCCCTCCTCTCATTCTGGAAGCCCTCGCTATATGCAGCAGCTACTGCAGGACTCCTTGGCCATCTGCCGTGCCTGCAAGAAACCTGATCTCTTCCTGACAATGACTGCCAATGGGAACTGGCCTGAGATTACTGAGAATCTCCTTCCAGGTAAAGTGACATACTGATGCATTATTATGACTTGATCCTGAACAAGTTTTCTTATGTAGGTCAAACTGCTGTGGACCATCCAGACTTAGTGGCTCGCATATTCTATCAAAAGCAGCAGGCCCTGCTAAAGAAGGTTCACAAAGGCTACTATGGCAAGGTTTCAGGATTGGTGTACACCATTGAATATCAAAAGTGTGGTCTGCCTCACATGCACCTTCTCATCTCCTGGATCCAGACCACGAGATTCATACTGTGGAACAAATGACTCCTTCATCTCCACTCAGATCCCTGACAGAAATGTCCATCCCCAACTCTATGAGGCTGTGGAGAAATACATGCTTCATGACCCCTGCTCTCCCAGAATGTTGCTTGGAGAATGGATATTGCAAAAAGCACTTTCCAAAGTCTTTCTGTGCCCAGACATTGATGAAGGAGGATGGCTATCCAGAGTATGCAAGACTGACAATGGTCGCACTGTCCAGAAGAATAACACTATATTCACCAACAAAGATGTTGTTTCTCACCCTCCCACAACTCCTGGTGGAATTAAACTGCCACATCAATCTTGAAGTCTGCACTTCTATCAAGTCTGTGAAATACATCCACAAGTACATCTACAAGGGAAATGACCATGCCACTTTGGAGATGCCAGGACCAGTAGATGAGGTCAAAATCTACCTTGACTCCAGATACATCAGCTCCACTGAGGCTGCATGTTAAGACCATACTCAAAGGTAGAGAGATCTGAAGGGCTTTGGCCTCAGTTCGTGCACTGTGCCCCTTTCCCGAGTAATGCCCCTTATTTCAGGGAGAAGTTATATGTCCAAAGATCCAGAAGGAGTTGCGTGACGGGTCCAGACATCCGAAGGTATCGGATATGATACGTCCGAAGATTAAGACTAGCTTCAGAATGAATTCCTAACTAGAAACTAGCAGAGATAGACTATCCAAAGATAGAGTCGGAGATATAGACTATAGGAATCAATCCCAGTCTCAGAAGATGACTTAGAGCGGAAAGTGGCTTAAGTCCGGAGGAAACAGAATGAGCAGAATCTAAGATGATATTTGAACTAAGGTTCTACGGAGATCTACAAGTGGTTTATATACTGTAAGTATCTAAGACGGATAATCAACAAGTCCAGGACCGAGGGCTATGTATGAAGTGTAACGGAAGTCTATTAGTTAATGCACAGCGGATCAGTAAGCATGAATCGGAAATGAACACAGGTAATGGATCAGTGATGCAGGATGGAAATATACACAGCTGGAATACCGGAAACAGGAGGAATGACGAAAGGAGATAGACACAGATATACACAAGGGAGTTAAGGTGCAAGAAGTGAGCACATTTGGATGGGTGGTCCGGACAGGATCTGTGGACCGGACGGAAATGGAATCGATCGGATCTGATCAGATATGATTGGATCTGGGATTAGAAGTATGGTATATGACACTGCATGGCACATCTTTGAGTTTGGAATGCACCTTGAATGGCCCTCTGTCTACTGTCTGCCAGTCCACCTCCCAAATGAACACATGGTGTTTTATGATCCTGAGGATGATGCCCAGGATATTCTTGAGCATGCAGCAACCAAGGAGACTTGCCTTACTGGATGGTTCAAAGCCAATGCCAACAATGTCTTGGTGGCAGCTGGAGCCCCTTCAAAATTTGTATGGAACAAGACCGCATGGAAGGTACGACAACGTGGAATGGCCATTGGAAGGATGTACTCTGCTGCACCTGGATCTGGAGAGCGCTTCTACCTGAGATTGCTTCTGACTGTAGTAAAAGGTATGATGCTCATGTCAATTTTTATCAATCAAACTCACAATGTATTCAAGGGGCCACCTCCTATGAGAACCTTCAAACAGTTGATGGTGTTTTATATGACACTTTCAAGGAGGCATGTCGACGTAGAGGTCTGCTTGAGGATGACAATGAATGGATCCAGTGCTTGCAGGATGCCTCTCACATGAGCACTGGACATGGCATGCGCAATCTCTTTGCCATTATCCTCATCCACTGCAACCCTACAGACCCCAGTGATCTTTGGAACCAATTCAAGGACAATCTCTGTGATGATCTGCGTCACCACCTGTCTCATGCCCCATTCAACATTCCCAACCTCACAAATGAAGAGGTCTATGACTATGGTCTCTATCTCATTGATAGAAAGCTTCGCAAAAATGGAAAGTCTTTGCAAGTGATTCCTCAGATGCCTACACCTCAAATGGCAGCAAGATGGGGGGTTATGCAGGGAAATCAGCTCATTGCTGAGCAGCTCCAGTATAACCAGGAGGAGCTCCAGCAGATGGTGGATCCAGGAGTGCTTTCTCTCAATCAGGAGCAGAGGACAGTCTTTGATGCAGTGGTCAATGATGCCATGCAAAGAAATGAGCAGATACCTGGATATGCATTCTTTGTCCACAGTGCAGGTGGATGTGACAAGACATATCTCTGCAAGCTCATTGCCTCAAAACTCCGTGCTGAAGGCAAGATTGTTCTATGTGTGGCTTCCTCTGGAATTGCTTCTCTCCTCCTGCCAGGTGGACGTACAACTCATTCGCAATTCAAGATCCCAATCCCCATCAATGAGGACAGCTCCTGCAACATCAAGAAAGGAGATGTTGTACATGACCTTCTGAAGGCCACCTCCCTCATCATCTGCGATGAAATTCCAATGCTACACCGTCACAATCTGGAATGCCTTGACCACTCATTGCGCAACCTTCTTAATGTTAATGCTGATTTTGGAGGAATATCCATACTCTTTGGAGGAGACTTCAGACAGACTCTACCAGTGGTGGCTCATGGATCCAGAGAGCAGATAGTGGGTGCTACCTTCTGCAGATCTCACATCTGGCCAAGGCTTCAGATCTTCCATCTCAAGACAAACATGCGCCTTGATCAAGACCCTGCCTCTGATGAATTTGCCAAGTGGCTTCTGGAGATTGGAGCTGGAAAGAACACACATGCTGATGGAACAGTGGTCCTTCCAATTCATATGCACTGTGCCAACAATAGTGTCCAGTCTCTCATCAATGCCCTCTACTCTCCTATCCTGCTTCCTGACCATCCTCCTGTGAATGATTCCTTCTTCCTGGAATGTACCATCCTCTCTGCAAAGAACACTGATGTGGATGAAATCAATGCCAACATTCTTGAATTATTCTCTGGAGAAAACGCAGTTTTCACCAGTGCAGACTCAGTTGCTGAGAGGGACTACGACTATATCCCTCATGAGTTCCTTCACACTCTGACACCATCAGGGTTCCCTTTGCACAAATTGGAACTCAAAGTGGGTGTTCCTCTAATGCTGTTGCGCAACTTGGATCCCACCAATGGCCTCTACAATGGAACCAGGATGATCCTCCTGTCTTGGACCACACATGTACTCAAATGTCGGATTCTCAAGGATGGAGTTGATGAAGCCCAGCAAGACAATCAGGACACAGTGCTGATCCCCAGGATGACTCTGGATGCCACTGCTGAAGACAACCCAATTCCTCTAAAGTGTCGACAATTTCCTGTCTGTCTTGCATTTGCTATGACAATCAACAAGGCTCAAGGTCAAAGTGTGAAGTGGGTTGGACTGGATTTGAGAACTCCTGTGTTCAGTCATGGACAGCTGTATGTGGCATTGTCCAGGTGCACTCACCCAGAGAGTGTGTGTGCTATCTTTCCAGAGCATGAAGAAGGGTCAAAGACGACCAATGTGGTGTATACAGAAGTGCTGAGAGGACTTAGAGATCAGATTGAGAATTGATTGATGTAGTTTTATGTAAAGTGATGTATAGTGTACTTTTAGTCTTGCTGAAATGGTGGTGAAATGTACATGTTTGTTTGAAGATTTACTATGATTATCAGGATGAAGCCAAGGCCAGAAAGTCAAAAAGAGTGCGAAGCACTCTTTTTGGCTTTCTGTGCCTTGGGCAAAAGAAAATTATTGGGATGCAGCCAAGGCCAGGAAGGCAAAGTGAATTATTAGGATGAAGCCTTGGACAGGAAGCAAAAGGAGTGCGAAGCACTCCTTTTGCTTCCTGTGCCGAAGGCACAACGGGTGGTGGACTCGTAGTATGTGTGTATGGTGTAATCTTGCCTCGCCTCGAAAGTTAAAGTTTATACCTTGGTGGGCTGTGCCTGGGACTGCTGCAATTTGGCTTGCATTGCATTAACGAATTAGGACATATTCTCCTGCTTCTTCTGTATCGTCTCTTGTAGCGCATCAAGATTGGTGCGAATATATTCCACTTTGGTTTCATAGTATTTTGTTGCTTGGGCCCGAGACTGTACGGTCGGTGACTATTTATGCTCCACAGGGAGTCCCTGCAACACGTTGAGCTCCAGCGCTTATCACGAGTGCCAAGCCATGCAGAATATGTAAGGCTCTATTACCGCCCAAGAACCTAGTACCTCAAGTTTCAACACATGTTCGTCGCATGTTCCTCATGGCTATAGCCGCCTGACTGGTTGGCCGTGTATTACCACTCATTTCTGTCCACTCACCTCACACTCTTCCCAAATTTGTGTTCCATCGCAGGGACCCTACATCATACGCATGTCGAGATCATCAGTCACTTCAAAACGTAGCCGAAGGCGATCAAAAGATAGTAGCAGAGGCGGCGCTTCTGCGCAGAGCGCCGACCTTGACGAGCGGCCTCCTCCGCAGATTGATACCGTACCACCCGTCGATAAGTGAGTTACAAATTTCCTGGAATCTCAGTGGCCCATTTGACAGTGATGTAGTAAGGAGGAAAACTGTGAACCTTCGGTGGTGGAATCTTCATCCGGAATGTCAGCATTTTTGCCCCAATGCTTTTGCGCGTTTCTTACACAGATTGCAGCTCGAATTCTGGGACTCCCCAGCCATCGGAACCTCATGCACAGGAAGATACTATTAATGATTTACCACAAGGTGCCTTAACTACGTAAGTTCCACTCAGTCGCAATCTTGAACATGCTCATATCGTCTCAAGTGACGAGAAAAAGAACGTAGCGCAGGAGGACCAGCCAACTCTAAGTGACATGTGAGCGGCTAGATAAGCCATAGGGTCACAACTAACAATACTATTCCCGCAGAATGAAAGTTGTGGAGCAAATGTTTCACGTTCTCAAGGACTCAACAATTGCCTCGAATACCGACGAGGGCAACCGCTCTCGTTTTTTGGCTGCATACAAAAAAGTCGCCGAGGAACACGACGACGAGTTCCTTGAGAAATACAATGGCGACATGGATGTCATGTTAATCTTTGTAATTTTTGCATGCTCGCCTTTACCTTGTGTTGGGATTAATGTTCAATCAGTCTGGTCTATTCTCCGCCGTCAGCTCGGCTTTTATTGTGGCCATGGAGTCAAATCTCAGTCCAGACCCCGACGACACCACTCATGCCCTTCTCGCGCAGCTTGTCCAAATCGGACTCGGCAACCTCACCGCAGTGGGATCTACTCCTGCAACACAAGCATCCACGTGGTCGCCCCTCATAGCCAGTATTAGGATTCAATCCATCGCCTATGCAAGCTTGTCCTTCAGTTTACTCGCCGCTTTCGGTGCCGTGCTAGGCAAGCAGTGGCTTGGGTACTACAAGTCGCAGCGATACGGCCGTGGCTCGGAGGAGGAACGAGCAAAGCGCAGACAGGAAAAGTCCGACGGGATTGTCACATGGTATTTTGATGCTGTCGTACAATCATTCCCAATCCTACTCCAGTTCTCTCTTCTTCTGTTTGGAATTGCCCTCAGCGCCAATATGTGGTATGAGCAGCACACGGTCGCCTGGGTAATCATTGCAACTACAGTCTTTGGGTTCTTGTTTTATTCCTTGACGGTGATGGCAGCTTTGATATCTCCTGCGTGTCCGTTTCAGACGCCAACGTCAACGATATTGCGCATGTTGCGTGTTGATAGTGAGATTATTTTCAAGTTCTGCTCATTTCCGGTCTGAGTCAAAATTGCAGGAGTTCTACGTCCGATGGTCAAATCGACCTTTCAGTTTCTCAAGATGCTGGTGACGTCAGTGTACCGGTTTTTCCAAATGTTGGTAACGTTGGTGTACCGTATGTTCCATCTTCTTAAGCATGCACAAATTCTGAACATTTCTCGTTAGGTGTGCTGCTGCTAATCGGGTCATGTGTGCAATATGGACTGCCAATTGATCGATTATATCGATCGCGTGTTATGCGTCGGATTCGATCCAAGCTAGCAGGTGACACGCTTTGGTACTATTATCGCTAGCATACCCAGCGCTCATATCACTCCAGACTTTGTGTTTGCGGCATGCTCATTCGCACGGCGCTGTCTTCAGCCGTTATTCGGCGCCTTTCAGTGTCTTCCACCCTGGCGGCACTCTTCGACAAGGGTTGTAGACCCTGAAGCACAAGCCCCTGACCAGAACAGAAACGATCTAGCCACAAATCAAGACACCCTTAATGTTGAGCTGTCGGACATAGACATACTCACAAACAGCTCCAGAATATCTAGGATCAAGTGGCTGCTGGAGATATCCACGGTCCCTGAAATAATTTCTACCGCTGCTAGCATTGTTCTTGATGTCGGCTGGCCTCTACAGCTTGATGTCTTAGACCTGCTACGTTCGCTGTATAATGTTTACACAACCTGCTTGGACATCGAAGAGCGAATCATACCGTCGCTGAAGAAGAAGGCATCGGCCTGTACAAAGGCTCTTTGTCATCTGTACTGTCACCGCATTCTTCAGGGACATCATGACGATGGATTTTTTGGTGTGGGAGACTCTGACTACGACGTCTTTAGAAAGATGTTGGAAAGTAAAGGAATCAATGACAACACGACAACCAAGTTGTTTGTTGCGAAATATGCACCACGGGTGTCTTCACCGAAGTTTTGTGCTTGTTCCGACCCTGTACCATTCCTCGAGTGGCTATTTCGCGCTCTTCCTTTCCACTGTAACGAAGTGGATGAAGATGTAGAAGCACTCGTCGCCACAGTGATATCAAAACTACTATCCTCTCCTTCCTCTCCGTCGCTTCAAATCATGGCTAATTGTACCTTTCTTGCTTGCGTCTTGGTTGGGGTTGATTTTGACAAGAAGGATATCGTTCGGGTTGACAAAAGGTGTTGTTGACTCATTTGGTGGTTCTTCTGCTATTCTTAACAAAGAGATCATGTAGTTCTGCCCTGCCTCAGCTTACTGAATGTCTTTTCCAAGGCGTAATAAGGGGATTGGATTCCTGCCCCGGGTATGGCATAAACGCCATTGACAATTATGTCCGCCAAGCACGCATTGACATTAGCTGTCGAGTGCTTAACTGTGTTCCAGCATATCCGTCTCTGCATATGTGGGATACGGGGATATACTGGAAGATTTTTTCACAAGCGAGAAGATCTCAATACAATGATCGGTCAGCGCTGCGAGAAGTACAGCGCTTCAGGTTCACCGTCGAGCCTCCATGGAATCCTGCAGTCCCTTCCCAGGTTTGGCACCATCGAATCTGGTGGAAAGTCGATGCCCACTCGCCAGAAGACTTCGACTGGCTATTCGACTACTTCGGCGATGTTTGTTCCAGTGACCAAAATACAGCAGGCAACATCCTTGTACTGCTGAGTAGTATGGAAGTGAGCTGCAGCCCCGCTAAACAACGTCCGTTCATCGAGGCGCTCATCACCTGCATGGGCAGCAGCATGCCTCCCCGTTTACGTCATGCTGCCCTTCGCGCTATTTGCAGTTCCCGAGAAGTCTTGGCCTCCATCGACGTCGTTGATGATGCGGACATGGTTTTGACCAATTTTTCCCGTGCTATCCTTACCGCGGTTTGTCCGCAACCAGATGCAACACCCACCAATGATAGTCCTGACTGCTTCTTCTATGATGAGCGAGACTTGTGCTATCTCAAATTGATCTTTTCTCTGGCGAGGAATTCCTACTGGCGCCCCCATTTGCATTGCCAGATGGATCGGGCCATTAGGATGATCGAAGAGTGCTGCAATTCAGACAGCTCGCATACCTTCTACCTCGTTGGTTTCTTCCTCCGAATGAGATCTGAAGAGGTGTCCGCCACATCACTCAGCTCTATCAAAGAGTATCAATGGTGGAATATGTACCAAAAGGCATGGTATTGGGCTTTTAGCATAATTGACGACGCACGCTGTGTCGAATTCCTTCCCGTTCTTGTGGAAGAAACAAAGAAGTATGGGGTGCATTCAGTGCGTGATAGGGAGCAACTCGCCGAAAATGTGGAACGTCTTGTGCGCAAACTGGAAAGTCCAAGATACGGAGATGTTGAGAAGTTGAGAAGTATGATCAAAGGCATGTTGTAAAGATATCGTATCTTCTACGTCTCGACCCAAACTTCAAAGTAATTAGTCCGCGCGTTTCACTGATGCGAGGAGCTTTACTTTTCGCATCCGAAACGCGCCGATACATTTCCTTTTACGACGTTTACCTTGTACTTAGACGCTTAGTTCCTTATTATCACGCCACCAAACGACTTCGACGTTGTTTTGATTCCCTTGTTCATAATCTCCCTTTCACCGTCGTCGTCTGTCCCCTTTGTCATTGACGCTCCCTTTCATCTTCACGAACACACTCTCACAACGAATATCTCGGTTTACCATTCTCTTATGCTCATTCTGGTTAATGAGTCACTCTACAACATATATAGGTAGTTCATGTACTCTCGTCTGAATAGCAGAATATCACGCAGTATTTTCCCGCTCAAATCACGCAGAAAGTCCAAACGAAGTCATACGTCTATTCCTTTTGCGCTATAACGAACTGTGTCTCACAACTTGCCTCGAAACATTCCCCTTCTGAACTCGCCAACAGCCTTACAATGTTGGGGTAATTGAACATATATTATTAGTTCCCTTCAATGTCATTACGAGTCAAGGGATAGGAGGAAGCAATACAAGGAAGCTTGAAAATAGACGAGATAAGGAATTTCAGCACTTTGACTTGACGGTCGCCGGTCTGACGTGTAATGCAAAGGTTCACGACAAGCATATATAATCACCGTCGGGAACTCCACGCACTGACTATACACAGTTTCTAGCAAAGTTGTGCTTGACCACCTGAACAATCCGTTTATCAGACTTCTCCACCAGAAACATAGAACTCGATTCAGTAGATATGATTCCATTCAAGGACGCTGATGAGCCATTCTATTATCGAGCCACTATCGTTCTCGCTAGTTGTAAAACTGTACTATGCAACCTGAAGAATACTAGTTGTGTCATCGTCAGCGCCAAAGATGTGCAATGACGAATATGCAATCGCTTCCACTCACTTTTACGGCTGCATTTGCACCAAATTACGATCAATGGGCTTCTAGAAGTCGACAAGGCGAAGATCTGGGCAAAATTTTGTAAGCGGCGTCTGAGCTACGTACTGACAGGTGTTGGAGAGTCGTGTTTCTCTGGCCAGGCTGTTAATTAAGATCAGCCATCCAAGTGAAGTAAGAACATTTCATGCATGATGAAGAGGCGAAATTGTGTATTCAGTATTTTACAACTAACAATCCAATTGTAGAGGTGAAATCAGCGGTGGAGGGCTGCGTGTGGAATATAATCTTGCCTCGACTCGAAAGTTCAGACCGGCCAGTGCATGCGAGGACTGTTGTAGCTTAAGTTGCATTACATTAATGAGCTGGTTCGTATTCTCCTGTTTATTCTGTATCGTTTCTTGTAGGGTATCGAGAATGTACTGACATCGGGTGACCGGGAACATACAGAGAACCAGTCAAAAGAATCAGGATAGTTGTTCCTGTGCGGATAGAATCAAAAAGAGCCTGAAGGTAGATATGTCAATGTCCAACGTTAATTTGGATATTTTGCCTGTGGCTGCTTCAACTGAACGAATGAGCGAGAGGTGGTTAAATGTGCAGAAAAACAACGACACCATTAATGTACCTCTCCTAATTGATGCGGCGCACCGAGGTGAAAATCGCAACATTGATATTGATTTGTTGAGGCTGCAGTGAAGTGACAGGGATACCGTAATAGCTGTCGCAGTTGGACTCGCACGTCTGGTGCTGTTGTGATCGATTCTCCAAAAATGTGCCAAGATAAGATTGATCGAGTTCTACAATTTGTATTATGCCGACGTTTATCCGTACGTACGCTGCAGGCTACCGGCCTCCTAGTATGTATGTATGGTGCAATCTTACCTCGCCTCGAAAGTTTAGACCTTGGTGGGCTGTGCCTGGGACTGCTGCAATTTGGCTTGCATTACATTAACGAGGTAGGTCATATTCTCCTGCTTCTTCTGTATCGTTTCTTGTAACGTATCAAGATTGGTGCGAATGTATTCCACTTTTGTTTCATAGTATTTTGTGGCTTGGGCCCGAGACTGGACGGTCGTCTAATTAGCAGCGGAATGCAACATAAGACCTAGTACATGCCTTCTTCACGTAATAACCTGTACCGACGTCGACGATCACATTCTCTGCGTCACTCAGGTGACCAGGAACATACAAGGAGTTGGTCAAAGGGACGAGGATGGTCGTTCCTGCAAGTAACAGAGTCAAGTAAGAGCCTGAAGACGAAATGCCGATGTACCTTTGTTTTGAGGTTTGACTTCTCCGACATTCTCAATACATGACTTAAACTTCGCTTGTGCCTGCTTTAGCTGAGCGAATGAATTCGTGAGGTGGTTCAGCTCCTACACTGCAATCAGAGATGCAGAAACACAACGATATCATCAAGGTACCTCTTCTAGCTGGCGGCGCACATCAGATAACTGTTGGATGTCGAGATCAGCAACATTGATTTGTTGAGGCTGCGTTGAAGTGGTTGAAGCCATCGCGGATTGAGTGTGACAGGATTCATGTGACAGATGCGTCCTGTGACATTAATACTGCGTGAGACTCTATGAAACAGTTGCTGCCTGCAGCAGCCTGTGCATGCGGCTGCAACCATGTCCATCGACGCCATCGACTCAAGAGGAAGAGTACCTCAGGATATAGGTCTGTTATAAAGTCTAAAGCTGCAAGGGTTTGACTGACATGCAGCTATTCAGTTGCTATCTTCCACGCTTCGTTTCACCCGACGAAGGGTAATCTAGTGGACTGGTGTTTAAAGGCCAGCGATGGTTTGTTCACAATTTTCATATCGGTTAGCAACTTAAACGAGCTTCAGACCTTGAGCTCGACGGTGTAGAATTCAGCACCCTCCCCAGTGGCCTCCACCTTGTAGACCAGGATGTGGTGTATGTGCCATGCGCCCATGTCACAGCCCTACTTATCGGAGTTCAATAGATACTTCACCAAGGATACCCATTCCGGTGTATGTGTTTTCCGTCGACGACGGACCGCTGAACACGGCCACCGGGGGTTTCGGCTGACGTCTCTTGGAGTTCTATTGGCCAAATCTACCCGGTCTCGTCCGTGGCGGCATGTCTCTGCCCTTCGGGCTTTAGCCGACTCTATCTATCGCTCGCTAGAAACAAGAGGCGTTTTAGAGCCATCCGAAAGCGACTGGGAACCTGCTCGTGTTTTTTTCGAAGAGCGCAAGGTTCGACGAGTAGATCTCAGTGGTGCTGGCGAATGGTATGGTTGGAGTCATGAACTCGATAATGTGCGATGTAACATAACTCTAGCCTTGTGTTTGGCTGACCGCAATATACAGCCGATCCAGAATTTTCTCGTTTTAATCCCACCATGCACCTCTCACACTTGTTGCGCATTTTAGGACCTTCGGCATTGACGTTGTACAAGCACGTCCTCGGGCGACAGAGAATACTTATATATACACTTCCACCGGTTGAAGCCGCATGCATACTTTGTCAAGTGGCTGCGGACATCTGCTACGCAGCTCAACTTGACCCACTAACTAATGGCATCAATGAAAATGACCCAGCGACGCAGTATTATACTAGGCTTAAAGGCAAAACACAAGAGGGTATTCATGTACTTGGCATGGTTACTCTCAGCGACCTTGACAAGATGGATCGCGAGGGCAAAACTGGTCGGGGTTGGGTTGCTTGTAAGTGGTGACAATATGGTTCTCGGGGTGCCCCTCATTCTGATTTGAAAGGCACGACTGATGCCATTTTCCTGGACAAACCATCTTACTACGACCTTCTAATCGATCTAACGACATCTACGCCCTCCAAAACTTCACGACCAACCCTGTACCTCTCAAAGCCGCAGCCGCAGCCACCTGGTTCCAAAGGGCCTACGCATCGTTTGACTGTCTTTCGTTTCGCGTGGAGTGATATAAGGCTGGTACATATGATTTGCAATCGTGTCTCTGTATACGCGTTGAACACACCTGACAGTGGAATGAGCTTGAACGCATTCTGCAGCTGGACGGCGATCAATGTGCACAGCCATGTTGCCGCCCTTCATTTGAAACCGATGCAAGAAGTAAACCCTCATTTTCGTGGACAGATCCTTGGAGAATATATGAAGACGTGTGTATTGTATGTGCTGGGCTCTGGATGGGGTCCTGGCGCGGTAACTCAGTTGCGTCTTATTCCACCGGCAACGGATCCCTCGCCAACTGGGGCAGCGTCAGATTGGAAGGCGACGATGACCTTACTGTTGATGGCACATTTGTGCGTAACCTGGGTATGGGGATTGAAGGGTGTCCCGGCGGAAGCCAAAACTCAAAGGGAATGAGAAGGTCCAGCGGCATGACTTGGCCAGGAAATACTAGTGGTGACCGTCGCCAGCCTTCGTCATCTTCTGCTGCTACGCGATCCATGCCACAGTTATGCAGCAATGGTAACGACACGGATCCAGAAACCAACGAACGACGCGATCGTCAGATTCTAACGACACTTGCCCTACTTCAAACATTCCACGCCAACACCAGTTTCCAACTCTCTCGTCTAGTTGATCTACTTCCTTCTGTCACCTCCGGTACGCCAGAGACTTCGATAATCTACATTACTCCAAAAGATATGGTATCGTTCGAGCTTGGCCCTCTAAGCTCTCTTGATGCCCGTTATCTAGAGTGGTTAGCTGACGAGTATGGCGCAGGGTCGCAGATCGTAGTGAAGAGGGGATGGAAGGATTTATTTGGAATGATATTTGGCTTTGGTTGACTAACATTCACTCGCTGAGAAGACGCGATGTTTTATATTTATCGATCTACTTTTTTGGCGCCATGATATTCCACATAAATGTCCTATTAGACCCCTTGAGACCTTATTTATGTCTCAGATTTAGATCCGACCAAACCCACAGCTTGCTGACTAAGTATGTCCACGAACGCGATGTGGGCCGCACTAGACTGAGAGCTGTATCTGTCCCACGACGAACAGCTACATCGAAAGCTATCCTCTTCTTCCTCGTAATAATCTTCTACTCGCATAGTGAATGGCAGAGAGCAAGGTAAGCTCAACGGGATTTCTGAGCGTCTTCTCACCATTTAACTTTCGTCACCATGCTACGTTGCAGGGTCCCACAACTACCGGTTCAGTGAACAAGCTCGCCATGTCTCGAGCACTTGGAGCTGCATTTTTAAGCCACCAAGTCGAACAGCTAGAGAAATCAGTTACACGTGGCCAGCATCTGGAAACTGGAGGGACCGTCGTCATCCGCAAGCCGACTTGGGTAATACCAACCGTCGCGGTGTTATCAACCATGCACCCAAACAGCGCCCATCTTCAGGCAACAGGTCCGCGAAGAAGCCTGCCGCTGAAGCTGTACCTGAAAGAGAGCACAATGAGGTCAAGGTGCAAAAGCCCAGGAAATCGAGCGAGGAGACGAGGGGTGAGAAGGATGCTGATATAGTAGTGGTCGATGCGAGCGTATTGGTACATGCCCTCCACCAGGTGAAGAAATGGTGCAGAGATGGACGCGATGAAATTGTTATTGTTCCGCTCGAAGGTCAGTCGGGATGTTGCAAGTATTTTGTCAACTGACGTGAGGTGGCTTAGCCTTGAACACGCTTGATTTACTCAAGAAGGGAACAAGTCCTCTTGCACAGCGCGCGCGGTCAGCCTCACGAATCTTGGAGGCTCAAGTTGGCACAAATCCTCGTATCCGTGTCCAGCGGGATGATGCCTTCGTTCCGTGGGACCGCATCGAGTTCAAGGACTTGTCACCAGATGATGATAAGGACAAAACTGCATCTCAGCCACTCCACCTCTCTGGTTCTCCAGAGTGGGTTCGGCGCATGATCTGCTGTGCACGTTGGGAAGTTGATCACGTCACTGAGACCCGTGCTTCAACGAACGACAAACCGACAGTTGTTCTTGCTATCCTTTCCCCTTCTGCTGCCTCAGCTCAGGTCGGTCGAACTGAGGCAATGCCCGAAGTCTCCTCTCCGGTACCCCTTCCAGCACCGAGTCCACATACTCACAAGTATGAACCTCGTTCAGCCGGCCTACTAATCGGACACTGGGCTACTCGGGCCGGCATCACTCTCTTAGAAGTAGAACCTTCCGCAGCGCCACTTATTCCACCTTCATCGAATTATCCTCGTAATCTTGATGACGACGATAGAGGAAAACGACAGGCTGGTCGAGGTAGACGTAATTCCCACACTACTCCGGGGGGTCTTCCTATCACTCGAGGCACCGGGTTAGTAGAACGCCCTGCTGCCGTTATGCAGATGATGGAAGTGGTCTCTCAGCCTAGCAAGGTCGTCCGCGTCCTTGCTAGAGGCGAGAAACTGGAACCAGACCCATAATTCTGATTATGCGGCATGTTTGAGTACAAGGTGTGTCTATTTTAATTCATGGAAGTTGACTATTGACCAATACAGCCGAGATATGGCCGTTCCTCGGTTCCAAGGCTGTTCCAGCTCCGTCTCGATCAACAACGTCATGGAAAGTATCGGAAGCCTCACAGATCACCTATAATCGCTCTGCCTTCATTCCTCAGAGCATGGATTCTGCAGGAAATTTCTCCAGGCATCTGTGTGGTCTCTTTGCTTCGAATGTGCAGTCCTTACGTACGAGGGTCTAACCACAACGGTTACGGAACTAGCGTTCATGATCACTTTTGACTGGTTCCTATCATCCTACAAACACTTTGTTTCACTGTCTGCGGACTGTCCGATGTACCTATGTGCTTCTACCGTGTATGTTCTATGTCCTCATGGTCCTATTTCTTGAAATAAACTATATACTTGTGTCCCTGGCGGTTGGATTTAACTTCCATCTTTTCGGACTGGTTGCAAGGGACGGAAGATGGTTCTGGCAGCTCTGCACAGCTTTACAAGTTCCGCATCACACGGTCTACAGTGATCCACTGGTTTGTAGTTGTTTATTTCTGAGGCCTTTGCCAAACATAGTCAACTGTGGTTGGCATTTGTGGGAACTATGATGCGAAAGTTCACACAGGCATCAGAAGAAACACTAAGTAATCGTTATAAGTTTTTAATTTATTTGTGTCATCAGAGTTACCCCACGTCACGCTGATCGGACATAGGCTCTGCATTTGTTCGTTTATGTAAGCGAGATATTACTAACACTCACCACGGCTTGGTTCACAAACTTGAATTCATTAAATTTCTACAGCAGTGCCATGGAATAATTCTTGCGCTTATCGATATCAGAATTTTGCTCACTGAAAACGTATATGCAGACGATACCGTGACCGTACGGCTCCCTCGCCCGTCCGGCAACCGGAACATTATTGTCCCATTTAACGTTTGATGAACCCTTTGCCTATATAATTAGATGACCTTCATGTGCAGGTCTCTTATTTATCACTACCTTCACACAGTGCGGTACAAGGCCCTTTCAACTGGTGCAGCATTTCATGGCTGATTTTGGTACCCAGCTTCACCTTCGCCGATCTGCAAAACCTCAGGGCGTCACAGTACGTCAGTGGTAAGCTTGCACGCTCGCCTTTCCGTTGTCTACCAACTGATTTGTGCCCGAAAATTATATAGCTGTAGGGCTCGTGGTAAATGCGGTTTCTTGAAGCTGTGTGGCGAGCTGAATGACTTTGTGGAACAGGTTTTTGCTATGGGATCACTTCTTAACGCTTCATGACGAGATTGAGTTGATCTGGCGTGCCCGGTTGTCTTTTCCAAAGGTGTTGTTCTTATTCAACCGATATGCTGTCCCGACTTGCCTGATCGTCCTCACCTACGGTGAGCTATCGAGCCTATTTAGCTATCTTATCTGACGCGTGTATCCT
Organism: Suillus spraguei; assembly: GCA_016800925.1. Classification (NCBI taxonomy): domain Eukaryota; kingdom Fungi; phylum Basidiomycota; class Agaricomycetes; order Boletales; family Suillaceae; genus Suillus; species Suillus spraguei. Next base: position 7,805 of record JABCPU010000836.1, on the reverse strand, counting down.
AAAGCGACCAGTGGGTTTTCAGACGACATTCTTTCGCATTCGGTACGCATCATACCATGAATAACTACCGTTGCCTCATTTAACAGTAGAATTTCAGTTGTATGTGGCCAGGCGGACAAACGTGGACTTCATACTGATTTTCTGCAAAGCTGCCAAGCATGGTTCGGTGTCGGCATAGTTATCGGCATGGTATCTATCGGCACCAGCAACTGTGAGCTCCATGTCCATGAGCTATCCGTCTCCATCCTAATGCAAACAGTTCTCATCCTCCTTCGTCTATGGGTCCTCTGGGATCGCAGAACCCGCCTTGTGGTTATCACTCTGTCCCTTTTTTTGATAACACAGATAACAGCAATCGTCTGTACGACGTACGTTGTGTTGAGCATGATGCGTGAGTGGTCTTATATTGGGTATAGGGATGTTTACCTTTTCGGGGTAGCTTTCATGATCTTTGAGCCGTACATGCATTCCTGCATGTTGACACAGAAGGTGAACTTTGTGGTCCTGTGGGCTCCTGGGTAGTGTCCATTCAACTTTGTTCCTAGATTTAGGCGCTGATGGCGTACAGATTGTGTTTGAAGTTATGATATTTATCACGACCTGGTGGAATGCCCTGGACAAACCACTCGCACAGCATACGAAAATGACAAAGGTCATGTATCGTGACGGAAGTATTTACTTCTTCGTGAGTGATCGTCATCAATATGGTCGAAACTAGCTGACCTCCGTTAGGTTTTATTTGGTATATTTTACAATCAAGAGGGTTTATACACCACACTCACACTTCTATCAGGACTGCGTCTTTCAAACCTAATTCTGTCTATCGTCTCCCCTGTAAGTTTACTAGCTTCTTCACGTCACCCGATGTTTGACAACCACATCAGCTGTCATTAATATTTCTTGGAGTTTTTGTCCGTACCATCAGCCTCTTTATCTCGTTATCTGACCGTGCATTAGTTTTATCTGGAGCGCCTGCAATGTGACGCTGTCCCGACTTGTCATTAACTTTGCGGCGAGCCGCTATCGAGGCTGAAGAAGATAATCTCCAACTAGCGGATGCTCAAGGCAGTTGGCCTTTCTCATCTAGACAGGGGAGTTGTGTGTCGGAAAACTACGAGCTTCAAAGCCAAGGTCCAGATACTGATATTTGTACCAGCTTTTCTCCCTCTGTTACGTCGATCACAATGTGAAGGACTAGGGAGTTGGGTCCTTGTAAAAACCAGCGATGTAGGTTTGTAGCATGTATCTTCGCCATATAATCTTTGCTTATTACTGTGCCCCAATATAACTTAGTGCACTTGGTATACGTTGTCCGCTCGTTCGTTACACGTATCTGCTTAAACATGGCCACTCCGCCAGGGGATAGTCGCGATCACTGGCGGTGCACGCGCAGTTTGCGCGCTGTGATTCCCAACTCCGGGAAATTGGATGCCACGGGCCGACAGAATTGGCAACGGCAGCTGGCAGTGGCAGCCTCACTTGTGTAGAAGAACTTAATATTACTGTTCAAACCTTCAGTAAATCAAAGTTGCATTCACAGCTACGTTCAGCGCCTATGACCAAAAAGGAAGTCAGTATGGGACAGTATTAACGTTAGGACAACATCCGCAACTAATCATCGTTCAGACCGTTGGAATGTATTCGCGATTGTGTACCTGCGGGCCTGAAGAGCACCACCACTATGACATGTGAGCCCCGACTTGGAAGCGGTTGAGTTACAACTACGAATCTATTAATACTGAATTCAAGACCGGATCATCATAATGCCAATCTTCGCATGACTGGAACCTGGAGCCGCCATTGATATTAATTGATATCTGTGGGTTCCAGCAAAGTTCAATAGCATAGTTCTGAAGTTTTCATAATGGATGACGCTAATGTATGAACGTCATCGTAGGACGTGCTATATTAATTTCCTTTTTAGTCATGAGAATTTTGCGACTCTCAGTTGTCATTTTTACTACACCTAATCACCGCTTTGAAGGGTAGCTAATAATCTACTCCCTTGATGATACCCGAGGCTTCTGAGAGGTCCCCCTCCGTGCACTTGTCTGTGGAGACTAGCATCAACATATATCCGCCAGCAAGTGATACCATAAGACTAAGTCCTGATATCCTCAGTTTTTTGGAGCAGAACGGTTTTGTGAGTATTTCATATCACTCTGCCTCGGCGCCTCGGAAAATATCGCTGATCATTTCTGAACGACCTTATAATCAAATAGGACGCTCGTGATCTCTTAAAACTTCCTGCTATTCGTCCCCGCATTGTCGATGATACTCGACCTTTGAGGGATTACTTTGTTTCGTATGTCAAGATTTAATTCAGCCATGCATACAGCAACGTTACGTGTTTCCCAGCTCTTCGCATAACACGTATCTGCTTGCATGGCAAGTCCTTGGTCGTGCAGCTTCCGAGTCCTACACACATGTTCTCTCCAAGAACGCACGCTGTATCGAGATCGATGTTTGGTGGTCTTCCAAGGGTCTGATCGTCACACATGGATATACGCTCAGTCGAAGTGTCACCTTCAAGGCGGTCTGCGAGGCTATCGGCGAAGCAATATCTGACAAAGACTGGCCTGTCGTTATCAGTCTAGAGTCCCACGTGCCGATTGCCCACCAAGCTGAACTCGTGGATATCATGAAAGGTGCGTGGGGTAATAAGTTGGTGCAGGAGCCGTTGGAAGGAGTGGGCGGTGATACCATATCTCCAAGGGATCTCAAAGGAAAAATCCTACTTATGGTATGTGGACGGTGATGGTTTAGATTGTTTCTGACTGTCATTTGCAGGTGGAGTATTATCCGGACGAGTATTGCCAGGAGATCACTGCAGATTCTGAGGCATTGGATTGCCACTCGTGTGCTGGCACCGAGTGTGATATGATTGCCGAAATTAATTATGAGATCGACCCTGTCCTTAAGATGACCAGTCATTCCCAACCAAAGATTTCAGACTCGCTAGCCGATCTGGGTTTTTATACAAGAAGTATGAAACCGATCAAACACTGGCTTACTGAAGGCAAGTGTTCACCAGTCGCCGCATTGATGTTTATAGATCTTTTTTTGTAGAGCTACCAAGTCCCCACATCCCCCCAATATCCTGATGAACGTCAGCGAATCCTTGATGCTAGCCATGCTCCCGCACTCGCTGTCGGAGTTGATCGAAGATTCTCGGCGTCGAATTCGGCGCATCTACCCCCGCGGTGTACGTTTGAGCTCGAGTAATCTCGACCCATTAAAGCAATGGCGAAGCGGGTCCCAGATTGTGTGCCTCAATTGGCAGAAGTTCGACTTTGGTATGCAGCTTAATGAAGCCATGTTTGCTGGGACTGCTGGCTGGGTTGAGAGGCCAAGCCGATTTATAGGAGTTTCCGAGCGCAAAGTGAAGTTGACATGCGACGTTATTGGAATCAGTTCTTGTAAGCCTTTCTGGTGGAGTCCAAACTTTTTGACAATTGATTCCTTGTAGTGCCTCGCCCGAAAGAACACACGGAGTTTACGGCGTATGTTCACGCGGAGCTTTTTAATCACTCAAAGAATCTAGATTGGCGTTCTAAGCATTTAAGTGCAAAAATGTACCAGAGGATGGCGCAGACGTCATGTGGGATGGCCGTTTTGAATGGGAATTGAGGAGGATGACTTGACGTTTATCCGGTGGGTGAACGATAATAAACCCAAGTTAACTGACAAGCTAATGTTGCACAGCCTACGTATCCTTCACCATGAAGTTCTCTCAAAGGATGAAGAAATGTTGGTTTTCTGTGCTCGTCTTTACGACCTCGCGCAAGACTGGAGGTTCATTCACCTACTTTCGATGGACGGGAGATGCACTGGGGCAACGCTGCTAGTTCGATTTATAATCAGTGAAATATAAGGGACAATTAGTACTAAGCATAGTGAGGCATAGCGTAAAGTATTCAACGGGGCGGGGAGTATCAAATGAATATATCAAGAACGCTGAGATGAAATGTCTCATTTAACATCTGACAGGTTACCCCCCGCCGCCCTTTCGATTGCTTCGTACACGTTCTTCAGTTTTCTTGCCTCCGCCGCCATCATCACCCCTGGTTCTGCCCTTCCCCCTGCCCCGCGCAGCTCTGCCATCTTCGTCGTCGTCCTCGGCATCATCATCACGATTGCTTCCACCATAAATTCAGCAATGAATGTGGCAATAGCCTGTTCTCCAATCTCGCTATATGAGCGATGCCCCCAATGCCATTCAAATGCTTGAGTTTCATCTGGATTGCTTGAGTCGCTGCAGGAGCACGACCCCGTTTTCCGCCAGCTGCCTTCGTGTCGCCTAGCTTGACACGGTCTATGTATCCTTGCTTTATCAGCTGACCAAGATATGCGTCTATAGGAAGAGACTTGTGCGTAGACTGGGTATTCATGGGTATGGACTCATTTGATGTGAGGCCGAGGCGTTTCAAGTGGGCCCGTAAATCCACTGAGTGCATATGGCGCGATTTAGTTGGATGAATTACAGGATGAGCTATGACACGCACAGTCATTCATGGACCGTCCGTTGGCGAGAATTATTGCTAGAATGACATGCAATACACCCAAAGCACCGAGTTGATCTGTGGTGCTCCAAGAGATGATGCATCCGTAGCTTCTCGGCATGTCGTCGTCGTCGTCGTCATCGCCGTCTTCTTGGTGGTCAGCAATCTGTTCTTCGTACAGCCGTTCGTCTGTACGTGCTGCCTCCTCGATAATGGCGGGATCAAGAACAGAGCGAAGAATATATGTTTTTGATCCTGCAGCCGCAGCTATGGGGAGAGAGAAATTGTCATGACCATCAGGAGATATAGGAGACATAACTCCAAATTACTTTTCTTCTTTACTCCGGTAGCGTTGCGTGCCTCCTGAAGATCGTCACCAGCTACGACATTATCTTGCTCGCGATAGTTTCGCGACTGAAGTTCTACGAGTTCCATCCCAAATGTTTTCTTTAGGAGCTTTTGCGCTCTTTCAAGCACAGAATTGAATGAACGCGAGTTAGAGCCCAGGACTTGTATCTCTTTTAGTATTCAAGTAGATGAGCTCTGCAAGCTCGGCGCACCCTTCTTGTTAATATCTTCTCGGCGTATAAGAGTCCGCTTCTGCTCCATAAAAAGAGCGAATCTTACGAGATCACTCGCTTTTCTGTCAAGTTCCTGGGGAAGGGATCAACGAGCACTCTCTGACGTCGGGAAATCACCACCCAAGATGAGAGCTACTTACTACGTCTGCCTCAGCTCGACTTTCGTTGATGTCCGTGTCTTGTTCGTGATGGTCATCATCATGATCGTCTCCTGAATTTTCGTCCTCGTCCTCTTCTTCAACGGGTGCTCTTCTGCTACCTCGAACAGGTCGTTGCGACTGGGACTGGGACTGGGACTGAGACTGGGAGGGCTGTGGGACCCTTTGTGACCTCTGTGTTCTGCTTGGTCCTGCTCGCGCCATCTTGGCTTGGGTTATGAGGGCCACGCGCCATGTGACACGATGGAAGCGTGACTGTTACCGAGCGCGTTCAAGTTCACCTGTCAAACTGGAATGCTTCTGTTACTTAGAACCTCTAGTATTAATAGCCTTGGCTCGACAAGAACTCTTCGACGTCCATTGAACAGAAGTTTTATGTCGACAGCACTTCGTCGCCGAGCTGTTGGCCTTCCGGGCCAACATAGATGTGGCCATACTAGGTATCATGGCCCTGTCTATGCTTTAGCGCATGTAGCTTTCAGCTATTGTAGATAACAAGAGGGTGCGTCAGAGCCTCTTTTTATACCCAAATCGCGCTCCCATCAAATTGTCAACTTCAAGTTGCCGAGCTTCCGACGGCAGCTCGTACCTCTTGAGGAACTGCTGGGATAACTAATGAACGATGTCATCTACAGTGTACGCGTTGTCATCAAAGACTGAATCTCAGAGGCAAAACGTGGGTAATCCTCCCAATCATAATTTACAGACGGTTTGATTAGCCGCGCTTCAGAGCGGCTCTGTTTTCTTTCTCCATGCGCTATTGCTTTGCAAGCTGAGTGCTAAGTTTTGGAGCGTGAATAGATGTATTCAAGATCACATTAACGGTTGTGCAGTATCTGATGTAGTGAGAACTAGATAGCTAGGCTGTGTCGGTTGAGATATGCATGTGAGTTATCATAGTACAGTGTCAAAATGTGCTTCTCCCTGTCGAAAATAACTGCACGACTCCTACGTGTCGCATCGTGTAGCACTGGTGCAACACAACATTTTGTTGCATCATTGTCTCCGGCCATTATATCACATCGCACTGACAAGTACTAAAATTTTTTTACGCTCTTCGTGCCATCCCCAAAGCTTACAATGATAGTATGTTGGTATTTCCCTCTTATCATCTTCTTACCTGCCACTTAGTCAAAGACAGCCTATCCGATCCCACCGTTGTGAGTCTGTACAGAATCCCACAAGCAGAACAAACTAATTTGACGACGGAAGAGTTTTACGGCGACTATCATAGTTCGTATAAGCTGCTATTAATATCAAGTTCATAACCCTTCCTTCTCCCACTCCTGCCATCGATTCTTCACGCCCGAGAAGACAGGCAACTCTGTTATTACCCATTACCAACACTCCGACTACAGTATGAAGGCCAAGCTGGCCAAGGCGAAAAATATACATGCGGGGCTCAAGGATAATGGATGGTAAGTGCATCGTTCACGTTGTTTTTCATACTGATTTTCGTTCTAGAAACTTGTATGTTGCATTGGTTCGAACGAGCGGGCTGCGACACTACCGACGATGAATTCGGTGATTACTTCAATAAGCTGACACCGGCTCAAGTCGAACACTATATCACAAACTTGCTCTCTAGAATTAGTGACAAGACTATGAATACCTTGTTGATTTTCGGCCTCTTGTGCTGATGCTGTGTAACTGACTTTCTGTGGTCAAAGAATAGTATGTGGAACAGGACTGCTATTTCTGAGGGTGTGATCTATTAGATGTCATGCACTTTTCTTCTACCGTGTCTTGATGCTGGTTTTCCCTGCAATCCTTCAATTGCTTCCTTCCTCTGCTGGTGTAGCATGTACTCCCACTGTTCTATTCCTTGCTGGTCACTTGACTCGTTTCCCAAGAGATCTCTTCAATCACGATGCCACTCCCTTTGATGTTGGTCTCGTGTGATGTTTCAACTAATTTCCAATATACTTTCACGCTTTTTGAGCCCAATTTCTGTGGTCCAGACATGTGTGATACTATTTAAGCATATATGCAAAGGTAACCAGACTGCTAGCAGGTCATGACGTGCGTGCGCGTTACGAAAATACTCGCATGGGAACATAGAACGGCCGCCCCGCCCCGAGTACGGGCTTTGTGAGCTTGCATGCATGCTCAGATATCCCACCTCGAGGCTCATCCGGTCATAGCCCGAGATCAATGGGTCTGATGGGACTGTTACACCTCAAATAGATTTCCAAATCATCACTAGCAGTACTAGTGCATGATGTCTGAGTCACCAAGCGAATCGTCGGGCCGATGAATTGATTACCGCCATCATGACATCTGCGACTTGTTCAGGATGACGTAGTTGTATGAAAAATAGAAAACTGCGCTTTAAAATAGAAGTAAGCCGACGGCACTAGATTCAGAGGAAAACCTGGATATTTTTGAAATTATATCAATATCATAACTTCATTGTCAATACATTTGTCGGCGCTTTTTCGGAAAATTCCTTACTTTGGCAAGAGTTCGTTAGACTTGTGACTCTACGAGGCGAGCCGAGTTGATGAGACAGAGTCGACAGAGAATTTAGATTGTGCCCTTTTATCGATTCTATCCTTTGGTCC
>JABCPU010000835.1:0-24595 GCA_016800925.1 Suillus spraguei | reverse complement strand
ACGAATTTCCAAATACAAATCATTACTCTTTCTCAATTTCCCTAAAGCGTCTAAACCCAGCGCTAAGACAAACACAAACTCCATGAAATCCCTATCCGCTTCTATAACCGAACTTCCTGATGAAGATGAAGAGATCTTTTATGATGCTATAGATAAGATAAGATAGTATCACGTGATCTTAGAACCTTCTAGAATATGATGTCATAACAATGTCACAATCATCACATCGTACGATTCTCATTTCTATTTTATGATTGGCTAGTAGTTTCAAACTCAGTTTATATCTCAGTTTCAATATGTGTATATAGTTAGCTAGTTTCGCTGTAGTAGTTCTTTAGTTCAAACCTCTTGTATCTACACTGTAGCAATCCAAGACGTCCTTGCTCCTCTCTCTCTTTGTGATAACCTTAGTTTGAGTCCTAGTCTCTGCCCTAGCGTTAATTCGTTTTGTGGGTTGTGACATTAGGTTTGAACTTTAGGGGACTCCGACTCGCATACCGCTGCATACTTTTCTTTTGGATTCCTCTTCAACGATAGTAGTTGTAGACGACTCTCAAAAGTCTCTTATCATCTTCTGTACGCGTCTGTAAAGGCACTGCACTTGCAGGCTAGTACAAAATTTTGTCTTGCCCGACCCTAAAAAGTCGCGATCTTTCTTCTCCCCTTTGCTCATTTGAGCGCATTTCTACCAATAGTCTTTTGTAGTTAGTAGACCTCTACCAGGCCCAGCCTTACATTGCTGCTGCTAGTAGACGGTGGACGAGCAACATTAGGTGTTCGATCCGTGACCTCAGTGCTGGCCCAAGACCCTGCCTGCTGAGCTCTATAGTATATTTCTTTCATACGATAGAAGGTCTAGTCTTCTTCGAAGTATTTAGTGGAATTGCCTCGTTGTTCAAGATAGACTGGTCGCTTGTAAGCTTCGGCTGGAAGAGCACCGTGTCCCTCGAGTTTTTCCCACTTGGAAGATCACAAAAACCTTTACTATAGTTTTCTTAGTTAGTAAATAGGGAAGCGCCTAGTTGGGTTGATTAAAGAACCCTTTAGGACCTGAGTACGTGGTAGATCCGATCAGATATCGGGGACCGCTCAGTTTTCCATTTACATACTTCTTTTCCCATCTCCTTTCACCATCTTTCCTTCGGGTTGACCGTTACGACTAGTCAACCACAGACATCAGTAAATCGGGTTCCAGAACACAACTGGTACTATGTCTGCTCCCGCCACTACCATTCCCAGTGAACAAGCTTTGGCTGAGTATATCGCAAATGCTATCAATGCTGTGATTGCTCCAGTTCAAGAGCAAGTTCAAAGGCTCAAGGATATGAATGAAATCTTACAGACCCAGAATGAAGAACTCCATGAGCAACTCCATCAATATAAGGACATGGTTGATGATCTAGAAGCAAAACTGACACCTTCTGGAGGAGCTCCCAAAATTGCAAAGCCAACAGAGTTCACTGGAGGAAAAGATTCCATCGACGTTGAAACATTCCTGGCACAAGTATCCCTCTACCTCACACAATACCCTAACGCAATGCAACAACAACACCTCAGTTTAATGTTGTCTTATCTTCAGGGAAATGCCGGAAAATGGGCAGAACCTTATGTTAAAAAACAAGCTGCAGGAGAATTGGACTTCCAAGACTTCTTAGAGGAGTTCTCATGCATGTTTAAAGATGAGAAAAAGAAGCAAAGGCCATTAGAGAATTAGAGACCCTTAGGCAAGGATCTAGTTCTGTTCCAGAATACGTTGCATCTTTCAAACAAAAGTCGGTATTCACAAACTTCTCTGACTATGACCTCTGCCTCAAACTCCGATCTGGTCTACAAACCCGGATCAAAGAACAACTCGCTCATGTTGCGCTCAAGGACAAGAACACTCTCAATAAACTGATTGAAAGAGCAGTAGAAATTGGGCAAAACTTTGAAGAGTTGGACGCAGAGAAGAAGTGAAACACCTGGTGGACTCCAAGTCTAACAGTGGAGTTCCTTCTTCATCAAGGGCTGGACCCAGTAACAGTGACGCTATGGATGTCGACTCTGGAAGGCAAAAGAATGCCCCCAAAACGCAAGGAAAGCCTGGTGCTTTCAAATGTTACAGATGTGGTGGAGAAGGCCATATGGCTAGGAACTGTAAAGAAGCGCCGAAACCAGCGCAAGTGAAGGCATCATCTGCCGAAGAAGAAACTGCGCCTAAATGGTTCAAGGACTGGTTATCCTCCAAAGAAGGCAAGGGTTTTTAGAAGGGTTGAAGTCAGAGTCTGCAGACCTAGACCCGAACGATTGATTCTCTATTCTTTCTAGTTTTTCAGATGTAATGGAAGTGTATATACGATCCAAATCAGAGCATTTTTATATTCTGATTACACTGAAAGGAAAGAACAGACAAGCAGACATAAAAGCACTTGTGGATTGTGGTGCATCAACATTGTTTATATGCGAAAGATTTGTAAACAACAATGATGTCCGGTGTCATAAATTATTGCGTCCCATACCAGTCAAGAACATTGATGGTTCCTTAAATGCCGCCGGAGCTATGACAAGATTCGCTGAAATAGGATTAAAGATTGGAGATCATGAAGAAGATAAAGCAGCCTTCATGGTTACAGATCTAGGAAGCGATGATGTCATTATCGGTATAGATTGGCTAAGGTATCATAATCCAGAGATTGATTGGAATGCAGGACGATTTGCTCTTACACAATGCCCAGTCAAATGTGAGACTAAAAAAGAAAAAAGACAAAAAAAATAGAGAAAAACGAAAAACCCAAAAACAGGGTGACTTGCCAGATCTGATTCCCATGGAAGAGGAAGATGATGACGAAGGCATGGCGAAGAAGAGGGCGATGGTTGAGGAAATAGAAGATGAAGATAGTCCAAAGAATGAATGGATTAGATACAAAGCTTCTATCGCCACAGAACAAAAAGTAGCAGAGGAAGCTACTAAGAAGAAAAAGTCTGTAGAAGAAATGGTTCCAGACTGGCTTCATGATTACCTGGGTGTATTCTCAGAAGAGGAATCAAAGAGATTTCCTGAAAGAAAGAAATGGGATCATGCGATAGATCTCAAAGATGAGAATGATCTTCCACCGAATGCAAAACCATATCCTTTATCACCCAAAGAAATGGACACACTGAAAGATTGGTTAAAAGCCGAAACTGCATTAGGACATATTAGAGATTCACAGTCTCCTGTTGCAGCACCTTTCTTCTTTGTGGCCAAAAAAGATTGCAAATTATGACCAGTAATGGACTATAGAAAGCTCAATGAGAAAATGGTTAAAAATGCGTACCCTTTACCAAGATCTCAAGATCTAATTGATGCTTTAACTGGTGCCACAATGTACTCTAAAATGGATGTACGATGGGGATACAATAATATTCGGATGAAAGAAGGAGACGAGTGGAAAGCAGCCTTCAAAACGCCTTTTGGTCACCATGAACCAACCATAATGTATTTTGGGTTGACAAATTCTCCAGCAACTTTCCAGACCATGATGAATGAAATATTTAGAGATCTCATTGATGGAAAGACAGTCGTTGTCTACATCAATGACATCTTGATCTTTACAAATGGAAATAAGGAGCAACACCAAAAAGTCATACGAGAAGTACTCAAACGATTAAAAGATAATGACCTGTTCTTGAAACCAGAGAAATGTAGTTTCAAACAGTCTAAAGTCGAATTCTTAGGGTTGATCGTGGAAAAAGGCAATGTATCTATGGACCCTGTGAAAGTAGAAGGAGTATTAAAATGGCCTGTTCCCAAATGTGTAAAAGACATACAAGCATTCATGGGTTTTGCCAACTTCTATCGAAGATTCATATTGGGGTTCTCAGATATAGCCAGACCAATGAATGATTTGCTAAGAAAAGATGTTCCATGGAATTGGACGGAGAAACAACAACATGCATTTGATGAATTGAAGAAATGATTCACAGAAGCTCCGCTCCTAGTAATGCCAGATGTTGAGAAAAAGAAAAGAATAGAGACCGATGCTTCTGATTATGCATCTGGTGCAGTACTTTCTCAACAAATGCAAGATGGACTATGGCATCCTGTCGCTTATTATTCGAAGTCAATGAATGATGCAGAACGAAATTACGATATTCATGACAAAGAATTATTAGCAATCATTCGAGCGTTAGAAGAGTGGAGGCACTATGTGCAGGGAGCACCTCACCCTGTGGAGATCTGGACCGATCATAAGAATCTCGAGTATTTCATGACAAGTCAAAAATTGACACGAAGGCAAGCCAGATGGAGTCTGTTCCTGGCGGAGTATGAATTTACACTCCAACATAAGCCTGGTGTAGTCAATGATAAGGCCGATCGTCTGTCTCGGAGATCAGACCACAGAGGGGGGGTAGAAAACGACAATTCTGATCGCATTTTGCTTAAACCAGAATTTTTCAAAATCAATGCTGCTAAAAGAGGCCAAGTTTTTATAGAAGGAGAAAAATCTCTTCTCAAAAAGATTAGACAAAGTACAGAACGAGAGCCTGAAGTGATGAAAGCACTAGAAACGTTAAAAGCAGCACCGGTGCAATTGCGTAGAGGAGTCAAAGAATGGAATGTTGAAGATGGATTGGTGTTATTCGAGGATTGGTCTATGTTCCAAATGATAAAGAAATCCGCCAGAAATTCTAGAGTTATTCCATGACTCACCACAGGCTGGACATCCTGGACATGCCAAAACCTTAGAACTAATTTCCAGAAACTATTGGTGGCCAATGATGACAAAAAGTGTTCACGACTATGTAGATGGTTGCGATCGTTGCAGACAAACAAAGGTCTATCCTAGTAAACCGATGGGACTTTTACAGCCAAATGAAGTTCCAGAAGGACCTTGGCAAACAATTACATGTGACCTGATTGTGGACCTACCAAAGAGTGAAGGGTGTGATAGCATTTTTGTTGTCATTGATCGATTTACAAAACAAGCACATTTCATTCCCACCAATAAAGAAGTAGACTCAAATGAAATTGCCGAGCTATTTTTAAAGAATGTATGGAAACATCATGGAACACCAAAGAAAGTGATTTTAGATAGAGGAACACAGTTCGTATCAAAATTTATGGGACAAATGTCAAAAAGATTAGGCACAAAATGGTCTGCTTCGACTGCCTATCATCCCCATATGGATGGACAAACAGAACACATAAATCAAGAAGTTGAACAATATTTACGCCTGTTTACCTCTTATAGACAAAATGATTGGGTATCTTGGTTGCCGATTGCAAAATTCTCGCATAATAACACAGTCACAGTCACTGGTCATAGCCCTTTCAAAGTTCTATATGGATATAATCCAGAATTCACGATATCTCCTAATTCCAACTCCCGTATTCCTGTTGTTGATGAAAGAGTGGATCAAATGAAAGAAGCAAGAGATGATGCGGAAAATACTTTGAAACTAGTCAATGAACGAATGAAATGGTTCTATGACAAAGGAGTAAAAGACGCACCACAGTATAAAAAGGGAGACAAAGTCTGGCTAGACGCAAAAAAACATTAAACAACGTCGTCCAAGTCAAAAATTGTCAGATCATTGTCTTGGGCCCTTTGAAATACTAGAGAAGATTGGTGAAGTGAACTATAAATTGAAATTACCGACAAATTATCAGATCCATCTGGTTTTTCATGTTCAATTACTCACTCCATACTATGCATCTCAAATGATCCCTCATTCTCAACCCACCTGACCACCTCCTGACATAGTTGACAATCAGGAAGAATTTGTTGTAGAAGAAGTATTAGATAGCCGATTATTCCAAGGAAAGCTGCAATACCGAGTAAAATGGGAAGGATATCCAATAGAAGAATCGACATGGGAACCAGAAGAAAACGTAAAGAATTCCCCGATTCTTATAGCAGAGTTTCATAAAAAGAATCCCACAGCGGCTAAAACCAAAAGAATTCAAGGTTCTATACTTAGTTCGGAAGATTTCAAGAAATGGAGAATGCGTAACATCAGACCTTCATACATTCGCGATGACGCTCATCCTAGAGAGGGGGTAATGTCACGAATTCCAAATACAAATCATTACTCTTTTCTCAATTTCCCTAAAGCATCTAACCCAGCGCTAAGACAAACCCAAATCCTATCGAAATTCCCATATCCGCTTCTATAACTGAACTTCCTGATGAAGATGAAGAGATCTTTTATGATGCTATCGGATAAGATAAGATAAGATAGTATCACGTGATCTTAGAACCTTCTAGAATATGATGTCATAACAATGTCACAACTATCACATCGTACGATTCTTGTTTCTATTTTATGATTGGCTAGTAGTTTGAAACTCAGTTTACATCTCAGTTTCAATATGTGTATATAGTTAGCTAGTTTTGCTGTAGTAGTTCTTTAGTTCAAACCTCTTGTATCTACAACTGTAGCAATCCAAGACGTCCTTGCTCCTTTTTCCTTTTGTGATAACCTTAGTTTGAGTCCTAGTCTTTACCCTTGCATTAATTCGTTTGTGGGTTGTGACATTGATCAAGGATTACAGCCTCCCACATAGACTGGATTTGTTCTGGGGTTTCGGGGAGTGCAAATGGTGATGAGTTCACGAGACTCGAGACGTGGATGATTGAGACATGTTTAGATGATTTCAGTTGATTGATTGTGTGTACGATTGATTGTCAAGATACTCAGAGTGAATTTCACTTCTTATAAGCGTTCAGGATTCGAGTGGAGTTCTTCAGGTTTCCTTCCAGAAGCCATTCATTATCTCCTGATGAGTATCCTTTCCATGTCACGAGGTATCTTTGGCGACTGCCGGTGCCTTTGTGAGAAAGAATTGCTTCAACTTCATATTCTTCTTCTTCTTCGATGATGTTGGGTGGGGGTTCTAAGAAGTTCGGGCCGTGTACATCGTTTTTGCTATATGATGATAAGACCAAAGCATGGAACGTGGGGTGGATCTTCCATTGCTGAGGAAGTTTGAGTGTAAACATGATTGGCGACAGAACTGCAATGATAGGGAATGGTCCATATCGTTTTGGTGCGAGCTTCCATGATGGGAGTTTTAGTCTAAGATTAGCTGCTGACAGCCAGACCTTGTCTCCAATCTTCCATGGAGTGTACTTCTCTCCTCGGGATCGTTTGGCCATTGTTTGCATCACAATATTGTGACAGGCGATTGCTTCTTCTCTTATCTTTTGCAGAGATCGTACTCAATCTTCTGCTGCGGGACAGATGAGTCGGGATCAGATGAGGGATGGCATGTGGTTCGTATCCCATCATTAGGTAAAAGGGTGATGCATTCCTTGCATCGTGTTTTCGGTGGTTGTGGACAAATTTGGTGATTGGTAGGTGTTCTATCCAATCTTCAGGGTTATTGCGACATAGATGCGCAGGTATGTTTCTAGCTCTTGATTGAGTCACTCCGTTTGACCATCGGTCTGAGGGTGATATGCTGTGGATGGGGCGATGACGTAGTCAAGAAGTCGGGCAAGTTCTTTTGAGAAATGAGAGAGGAACTGTGGACCACGATCTGAGATGACTTTGTCATGGAGTCCAAATTGGCGATAGATGTTTTTCAGGAATAACTTGGCAACGCCTTCTGAGGTGATGGTTTTCAAACAAGGGATAATAATTACCCCCTTCATAAGGC
Organism: Suillus spraguei; assembly: GCA_016800925.1. Taxonomy (NCBI): domain Eukaryota; kingdom Fungi; phylum Basidiomycota; class Agaricomycetes; order Boletales; family Suillaceae; genus Suillus; species Suillus spraguei. Next base: position 16,971 of record JABCPU010000835.1, on the reverse strand, counting down.
CATGGTCTACCACGACCATGATACTGTCAAAGCCTCCAAAGATGGGAAGGTCAGTGATAAGATCGATGGAGACCTGAGAAAAAGGTCGAGTTGCAGATGAGGGGATCGGAGTAAGCGGAGGTCGAACAGGATGTGTACCCGCTTTCATTTGCTGACAAAGGGCGCAACCCTCTACATATTTCCAAATATAAGAGCCCATAGCGGGCCACCAGGCTTCTCGTTTGATGAGTTCTTCAGTTTTGAATCTACTGGGATGTCCTGCGGTTGTTACAATTGTACGTGCCCCTATTCATTCTCCCTTTGTTTCCTTACTTGTATATCATGTCACATGACTCTGACTCATATGCTCAACACATTTGTACAATACATGCCTTCCTTACTAGGATACGCAGTTACGTTCTCACGGTTACTTGGTCTGTGTGCACATATTGGCCTATTTAAGCACAGTGTATTTGTAGTAGATTCCCTACTTTAATCTTACTGGGTTTTACCTGGAATCTCCTTCGCTTAGGTCTCCAACCTAAGTCGTCTTGAATCGTCTCTAAGTCTAAGCACTCCTTAGCCTTAGTCTCTATTCTTGTAGAACCTCTTAGACTTGTCTTTGAGGCCAAACCCTTGATCGTACTCGGAACGTGTTCCTTGTACTTTCACCTTGTCCTCTTCTGGACATTGTAAGAACTTCCCAGCAGACCGTCTGTGTCTTTTCACTGTCGCTGGTGATGCCACCCCAGTTCGTAACAAAAGATTAAAGTCTACTTGATCGTCGACTATCCAGTCTTCAACCCTGAACCCTGAACTAGCGTATGCATACGCTGAGCAGATTGTCAAGAAGAAGCCCTCTGACAGAAGACAAGCCCTAACGGACAGCAAGACAGTGCGTGTAGGCACCGAGAAAGCATAACTCAACAAAAGAATCACCAAATATGACAACCAAAGAATTCGAATACAAAATCGGCCAGCCAAAAGCTTTTGATGGAGATCGCGACAATTCTCATGAATTTATCCAGTCATGTAATCTTCACTTTGATATCAACGAAAAGCTTTACACAACTGACAAGCAGAAGATCATTTTCATAACATCCTTCATGACCAAAAGGAATGCCAAATCCTGGAAAGAACAATTCCTTGACCATGCTCAATCAACCGACACCTCTGGACAAAAAGTTGGTTATGGGACAATGGTGGATTTTATGAAAAGCTTCAAAGAAGCCTTCAACACAGTGGATACCAAAGGAACCGCACTCACAAAACTCAGGGATCTCAAACAAGGAAGTGGAGATCTTCACACTTACATCGCTGATTTCGAGGCACTTGCAGCCAAGGCTCATATCACCGATAATGCAACAAAGATCCAATTCTTCCAAGATGGCCTGAGTTGGGGTATCCTTACAAAGCTTTTCGCACTAGGGGACGTCTCAGAAGTATTTCGAGACGTTGTGCTGCAATGCGTTTCCATTGACAATTCCTATCATCGCCTTCAAGCCATGAGGACACGTCATGCTCCACAACAAAAGAAAAAGAACTATGGAAACGCACGGTACATTCCGAACTGTGATTCCAATGCAATGGTCATAGATCGAATCTCCGATATGGAGAGATCCGAATGCATGAAGAAGGGACAATGCTTCGGATGCAAGAAGACAGGACATCGTATTCATAACTGTCCTGACAGAAAGAAGAAGACCCCACTCCGACAAACCGAAGTCAAAGAAGAGGAAGACGATGAGGAAACTGTAAGGCGGATCGTGGCGGATTTTTGACTTGGAGAAACAAAGACTCGACGTATGTTTCTCCCAATGTATTACTAAGACTTGTACGCGCTGTAGGTGAAAGAAAAGAACTTCATGTCCCTATAACCCTCCACTCACATACTCGCTTAAAATCCGTCGACACCACCGCTGTGATTGATTCAGGCGCGGCCGGAACATTCATCTCTGAAGAGTTTGTGAAACTCCATCAAATCACACAACGAAAACTCAAGACACCATTTCGAGTTACTACAGCGGATGGAACTCTTATCAAAGGAGGACCGATCATGCACTACTGTCTCCTGGTGGTCAAAATTGATGAACGAACCATGTATGGAAAATTCAATATTACCAAACTAGGAAGAAGAGATCAAATTCTTCTGGGAATTCCATGGCTATGCGCAATGCACCCAAGTATAGATTGGGCTGCTGAAACACTAGTCCTCCCTCTGTCATATACCATACTTCTAATCTCAGATCTGATCATATCCGTCCAGATCCGATCGTTTCCATATCCATCCGGTCCACAGATCCTGTCCGGACCACCCTTCCGAATGTACTCACTTCTCGCACCGTGACTCCCTGGTGAACATCTGCGTTTATCTCCTTTCATCATTTCTCCTACTACCAGTACTCCGGCTGTTTATATTTCCGTCCTGTGTTACTGATCCGTTTCCTGTGTTCATTTCTGATTCATGCTTACTGATCCGCTGTGCAATAACTAATAGACTTCCGTTACACTTCGTACATAGCCCTCGGTCCCGGACTTGCTAATTATCCATCTTAGATACTTACTGTATATAAACCACTTGTAGATCTCCGTAGAACCTTAGTTCGAATATCATCTTAGATTCTACTCATTCTGCCTCCTCCGGACTTAAGCCACTCTCCGCTTTAAGTCACCTTCCGAGACTTAGGATTGACTCCTATAGTCTATACCTCCGACTCTATCTTCGGATAGTCCATCACCGTTAGTTTCTAGTTAGGAACTCGTTCCGAAACTAGCCTTAATCTCTGTCCTCTCCTTACGTTCCGAATTACCTTCGGACACCCGGATCCGTTGTGCAACCCCTTCCGGGTCTTCAGATGAATAACTCCTCCCTGAAATAAGGGGCATTACTCGAGAAAGGGGCACAGTGTACGAACTGAGGCCAAAGCCCTTCGGATCTCTCTACCCTTGAGTACAGTCTTAACAGTATATTCAAACTCAAACCTTTCCGAGTAACTTAGCAACCATCCCATGCCTCCCCGTAAAGCTCAGAACACACTCCGAGGAGCCGGACTTGGTCCGATCCAACGAGATCCCACACCCATCGTCCAAACATTTACCAGTTTCTCTCAACGCCGTGCAAGCATGAGCGACATAGGTCAAAGTATCTCCGCCCGTCAAGCCAGACCGGATCCGATAACACCAACTCGGAACCCGGATAACCCAGACTCCAATTCGCGCCCGACCATTCGCTTTGATGATGAGCTGCGCAGTAACCTACCAGATGATGAAGTTGATGATCCGGACAATGAGGACCTGGATGACGAAGAAGATAAAATCCACCTAAACCCTCAGGACCGGGTCCTAGCCCAACTATCCGTAGCCATTAACCACCTCGCTCGCAGTAGCCGTCGCACCCCCACCTCGGATGATAGCAAAGTCAAAGTCCGTGAGCCAGATACCTTCGATGGGTCCGAACCTCGCAAGCTCCGGGCATTCTTCGTCCAATGTGAGCTCAACTTCCAGAGCAAACCTAGCGCTTTCCGTTCCGGACGCGCTAAAGTCAATTTCGCCCAATCCTACCTTAAGGGTATGGCTCTCGAGTGGTTTGAACCGGACCTCCTTTCGGACGGATATAGCAACCGTCCGGACTGGATGGATGACTACTCCGAGTTCATGCTCGAGCTCCAAACCAATTTCGGACCACACAATCCCTCCGGAGACGCAGAGATGCAGTTAGAACAACTCCACATGCGTGACGGACAACGCATCAACAAGTACGTTGTAGAATTCCAGCGACTTGCCTCCCAAGTACGCGAATGGGGAGACGGAGCCCTACGACGCCAATTCTACAATGGACTTCCGGCCCGAATCAAAGATGAGATTAGTCACATGGGTAAGCCCACTACCCTTTCGGAGTTCAAGACTCTCGCCCAGACCATCGACGCCCGTTACTGGGAACGGAGGGGCGAAGTCACCCGAGAGAGTAGAACCACCTCTTCCAATCCTCCCAGGCAGTCAACATCCGACCGGACGAACTCCAACTCATCCGGATCCGATACGCCCAAATTCAATAAACCCACATACTCCACAACATCCTCTACCCCGAAAGTTTCGGATCTCCCTAGTGTTGTTGGTACAGACGGAAAGCTAACCACCCAGGAGCGTCAGAGACATTTTGACAAAAGGCTCTGTATGTTCTGCGGCGGACCTGGTCACACTACCCGGGAATGCACCAAATCCACTTCGTGCGCTGCCAAAGGCCGCACCACTGTGCTCACTCCGGAAACGGAACCGGAAGCCTCGGATGAGGCAAAAAATTAGTCCGCAACCCTCCTGACTCCGTACGGGATGAGGGTCGCGTTGGCCCAACCCGTGCAATGGAACTACGACTCAACGCAGTAACTCTTCCTGATCCGAACTCTCTGTGTCCATATGTCTCTCTTCCATCTTTCTCCAATATATCTGACTTTCCGGCCCTCATAGACTGTGGTTCCTCCCACTGCTTCATAGACACTGATTTCGTCCGAGAACATAAAATTCCTACCTATCAGATTCCTCCGCTTCCACTCCGTTTATTTGATGGTACATGCAATAACAATATTGTCGAAGCCATAAACTTATCCGTCCGATTCTCCTCCGGTGTAATCACTTCCGACACGTTCTACGTCACCCCTTTGGATTCCTCATGTTATATCGTTCTCGGATATAGCTGGCTCACCTGACACAATCCGTTGATTGACTGGGTATTGGGCAGCATCGAGTTCCGAACTACTGAACAAGGAGTGCCATTAACCCCATCCGCATCACCGCTGCCTCCGGACACACCGACCATGGCAGGAAAATCCAATCCGACACCTCTGTTACCTTCGGGTATTCCACCCAAGGAAGATTCCTCCCCTCCAAAATCTCCGTCGCATCAGAGCATCCCATCCGTGGCGGAGACTCTGCCTCTGACCAAATCCGAACCCTCCGCTGGTACCCCAGTCCCTAACATATCGTTGATAAACGCAGTGGCCTTTTGCCGTGCCTGCAAGTTAGAAGGATCTACTCAGTTCAGCATCCACCTCCGTCCCTCCGAAGCAAACCTTCGATCCGCATCCGTATCATCCGATCCTCCAGACCTCTCCAGAATCCCTTCCGACTACCATGAATTCGTGGATGTCTTCGACAAAGGCAAAGCCAGACAACTTCCCCCACATCGACCCTACGATCTCAAGATTGAGTTGGAAGAAGGGGCTAGTCCGCCTCTCGGAACCATATACTCTCTTTCTCTGGTAGAGCTTGAGGCCCTTCGGAAGTTCCTTGATGAAAACATCTCGTCCGGACTTCTCCGCTCCTCATCTTCTCCCCACGGAGCCCCCGTCCTATTTGTCAAAAAGAAGGATGGATCCCTCCGCCTTTGTGTGGATTTCCGCGGCCTTAACCACATCACCAAGAAAGACCGATATCCGTTACCCCTCATTGCCGACCTTCTTGACTCCCCGAGCCGCGCTAAAGTTTATACCAAAATTGATCTCCGATCTGCATATCACCTCGTCCGGATAACAGAAGGAGACGAGTGGAAGACTTCCTTCCGTACGCGCTATGGCTCCTATGAATGGTTGGTGATGCCGGAAGGCCTCACGAATGCTCCGGCAGCTTTCCAGCGCTTTGTCAATAACGTGTTTGCCGATATGCTGGACGTATGTGTTGTTGTATATCTGGATGACATCCTTATCTATTCCCAAGACCTTGCAAGTCATAAGGAACATGTCTGAGAAGTTTTACGACGTCTCCGTAAACACCGACTATATGCCAAACCCGAGAAATGCGAATTCCACTCCTCCTCTGTCGAGTATCTTGGTTACCTCCTATCTCCGGATGGCTTGACAATGTCGTCCGAGAAAATCCAGTCCATTATAGACTGGCCAGAGCCTCGGAAAGTCAAGGACATCCAATCTTTCCTCAGATTCGCTAATTTCTATCGTCGCTTCATCTTCAACTACTCGGATATCGTGGTTCCCCTTACTCGACTCACTCGCAAGGGCGTCACTTGGGACTTTTCCGAGGAATGCCGGAAGTCATTTAACGCACTCAAGAAAGCCTTCACGTCCGCTCCGGTGCTTACGCATTGGATTCCGAATGTTCCTATAGTTGTGGAAACTGATGCCTCGGATTATGCTATCGCTGGAATACTATCCATTGTGTGCCCAGACTCGGAACTTCGTCCGGTGGCATTTTACTCCCGGACACTGTCCGGTGCAGAACTCAACTATGACGTCCATGATAAGGAACTACTAGCCATCTATGCTGCGTTCCGAACCTGGCGCCATTACCTAGAAGGCTCGTCCGAGCCTATAGATGTTGTCACGGACCACAAGAACCTTGAGTATTTCTCTACCACCAAACTGCTATCCCGTCGTCAGGCCCGCTGGTCCGAGTTCCTCCATCAGTTCAACCTCGTTATCCGTTACCGTCCTGGAAGACTTGGAGTCAAGCCAGATTCCCTCACTAGACGATGGGACGTCTACCCTAAAGAGGGGGATAAGGACTACACTCAGATTAACCCTCACAACCTCCGTCCAATATTTGCTTCGGAACAATTAGCTTCGTCCCTACGAGCTTCCATTTTAGCAACTCCGGTCCTTAGAGCAGCTGTTCTTATGGACACCGAACACCTCCGGAAAGACATTCTGATAGCACTCCCTAATGACCCCATTGCACAAACACATTTTCCGGTTCCCTCAGATCTGAGATGGACAATAGACGATGGTGGATTCCTTTGTTGTGACAACCGCATCTACGTTCCGGATACCAATGATCTACGACTTCGCATCCTCCGGAATTGCCATGACCACCCCTATCCGGACATTTCGGACAGAATCGCACTCTCGAGCTCATCCGACACAACTATACCTGGCCCGGAGTACGGGCCTTTGTCAAAGAGTATGTCAGATCTTGCACATCCTGCGCCCGAGCCAAAGTTCCGAGACATAAGCCCTACGGTCTACTCAAGCAACTTCCCGTCCCAGAAAAACCATGGAATTCCATCTCTATGGATTTCATTGAACAACTTCCGGACTCATCCGGCTTTACAGCCATCCTCGTCATCATAGATCGTTTATCCAAGCAAGCCATATTCGTCCCGACCCACGACACCATCACTTCTCCTGATCTCGCCCGCCTATTTCTCCTCCATGTCTTCTGTTACAATCGTACGTGCCCCTATTCATTTTCTTACTTCATTTACCTTGTATATTACGTAACACGATTCCGACTCATATGCTCAACGCATCTGTACCATAGTTGCCTTCCTTCTTTGGATACGCACTTACATTCTCACGTCTCTGTTGGTCTGTGCGCACATATTGGCCTATTTAAGCACAGTGTACTTGTAGTAGATTCACTACTTTAATCTTACTGGGTTTTACCTGGAATCTCCTTCGCTTAGGTCTCCAACCTAAGTCGTCTTGAATCGTCTCTAAGTCTAAGCACTCCTTAGCCTTAGTCTCTATTCTCGTAGAACCTCTTGGACTTATCCTTGAGGCCAGACCCTTGATCGTACTCGGAACGCGTTCCTTGTACTTTCACCTTGTCCTCTTTTGGACATTGTAGAACTTCCCAGCAGACCGCCTGTGTCTTTTCACTGTCGCTGGTGACGCCACCCCAGTTCGTAACAAAAGATTAAAGTCCTTTTGATCGTCGACTATCCAGTCTTCGACCCTGAACCCTGATCGCTTTGATCAGCAGACTAGCGTATACGTACGCTGAGCAGATTGTCAAAAGGAAGCCCCTTGACAAAAGAAAAAGCCCTGACGGACAGCAAGACAGCGCGTGTAGGCACCGAGAAAGTATAACTCATCAGAAGGATCATCAACCATGTCGTCAACCAAAGAATTCGAGTACAAGATCGGCCAACCGATTGGTTTTGATGGAGATCGTGATAACTCTCACGAGTTTATCCAGTCGTGCAACTTGCACTTTGACATCAATGAAAAGCTTTACACCACCGACAAGCAGAAGATCATTTACATAACATCCTTTATGACCGAAAAGAATGCCAAATCATGGAAGGAACAATTCCTTGAACACGCTCAATCTACCGACACTTCGGGACAAAAAGTTGGTTATGGGACGATGGTGGATTTTATGAAGAGCTTTAAAGAAGCATTCGAACCAGTGGATACCAAAATGACTGCGCTTACACGCCTCAGAGACCTCAAACAAGGAACTGGAGATCTCCATACTTATGTCGCTGATTTCGAGGCACTTGCAGCCAGGGCTCAGATCACCGACAACGCAACGAAGATCCAGTTCTTCCAAGACGGCCTTAATTGGGGTATCTTAACGAAGCTTTTCAATACAGGAGATGTCTCCAAAGTATTCAGAGACGTTGTGCTGCAATGTGTTGCTATTGATAACGCCCATCATCGGCTTAATGCCATGAGGACGCGTCATATTCCACAACAGAAGAAGAAGAATTACGGGAACGCACGGTATATTCCGAACCGTGATTCCAATGCAATGGTCGTAGATCGAATCTCCGATATGGAGAGATCCGAATGCATGAAGAAAGGGCAATGCTTCGGATGCAGAAAGACAGGACATCGCATCCATAATTGTCCTGAAAGAAAGAAGAAGACCCCACTCCGACAAACTGAAGTCAAGGGAGAAGAAGAAGATGAAGAAACCGTGAGGCGGATTGTTCAGGATTTTTGATGTGGAGAAACAAAGAATCGACGTATGTTTCTCCCAATGTAATACTAAGACTTGTACGCGCTGTAGGTGAAAGAAAAGAACTTCGTGTCCCCATCACCCTCTACTCGCGTACTCGTTTGAAATCCGTCGACACCACCGCTGTTATTGATTCAGGAGCAGCAGGAACATTCATCTCTGAGGAGTTTGTGAAACTCCATCAAATCACACGACGAAAACTCAAAGAACCCTTTCGAGTTACAACGGCAGATGGAACCCTCATAAAAGGAGGACCAATTACACACTACTGCCTTTTAGTGGTCAAAATCGATGATTGAACCATGTATGGAAAATTCAACATCACCAAACTAGGAAGGAGAGATCAAATCCTCCTTGGGATCCCATGGTTACGAGCAATGAACCCAATTATAGATTGGGCTGCTGAAACACTTGTCCTTTCATGGACAGAGAAATCTGACGAAATCGAAATCGATTTGGATGAAGACAGAAAGAAGAACGGGTTGCCCCAACTTTTCAACCACACTAGATGGCAACATTCTCGTCTCCCGAAACCATTCATTGCTTCCCCTATCAATGTTCCTGAGGACCCGGAACCAGAAGTACGGATACCACGTACTACAGAACCCACTCCGCGTGTACAATTGCCGCGAGCAGTGTCACCAATCCCTCGCGCAGAAAAGCGCAAGAATGAATCTGTATCCGAGCATCGGATCGGACAAGAACCTGTCGAGCAATGGCCGATAGAAGAACAGAAGCATGGAAAGCGAAAGACGGAAGAAGAACTCCCAGGGCGAAGCGCCAACGTACCAAAGTTATCCAAGTTCTTCGTTCCCCCAAAAACCCTTTCAGCTTCAATAGAAGAAATCCCCGATAATGAAGAACCCGTGCCCTCGTTGGTCCCAACTGAGGATGATGACCAATTCGATACTATGAACGACGTATGGCATGCACCAGAAGTACGTGAGATTTCCTCTTACGAGCTTGGAGATGGAGAATTCCTAGTGGAATACGATGCCAATGGAGTTAGCATGAGAATCATAGAAGAAGTTTCCATGGACACGCCCCTCACACTTGATGGAACCTCCCGATTCGAACAATCCTCCAACTATTCCACAATTCCCCTTCCCCCTCCGAAATATAGCAACAAAGCTCAGGAATTCGCTACGGATGAGAAGGAAAAGAAAAAGAAATCCTTCGAAGAATTGGTCCCGGATTATTTGCACGACTTCGTGGACGTCTTTGCTAAAGATGGCCTGAACAAACTACCCCTGAACGCCCTGGTATCGACCATCGGATCGACACCAAACCCGGTTTTATCCCTCGTACGTCTAAGGTTTACCCGCTGTCAGAAAAAGAACGCGCTGCTGTTAAAACATTTATCGATGAAAACGTTGCGAAGGGCTTTATTTCAGAATCGAAATCACCTCAAGCTAGTGGCTTCTTCTTTGTGGGAAAGAAGAGTGGAGAATTGCGTCCCTGTCAAGATTATCGCTACATCAATGATTGGACAGTTAAAAACGCTTATCCGCTCCCCCTCCCTATCTCCCTCGTCGCACGTCTCCACAATGCGCAGTTCTTTACGAAAATGGATATCCGGTCCGGCTATAATAACATTCGCATCCATCCTGATGATAGATGGAAAGCTGCTTTTACCACGGAATTCGGCCTATTCGAACCGAACGTCATGTTCTTTGGCCTTTGCAATTCCCCAGCAACCTTCCAAGCATACATGAATCGCACCTTTCAACAAGAAATCAATGAGGGATGGATGGTTATTTACATGGACGATATCCTGATTTTCTCCACGACTATGGTGGAACACCGTAAACGAACAAGACGGGTTTTGATGAAAATACAGAAGGAACACCTATTTCTGAAACCGGAGAAATGTACCTTCGATGCGGAAGAAGTGGAATACCTTGGAATGATAATTTGCCCTGGACAAGTTGCTATGGACACCGCCAAAACCAAGGGAATCTCCGAATGGCCAGTCCCGAAATCTCTAAAAGATGTTCGGTCATTCCTCGGCTTTTGCAACTTCTACCGCACGTTCATCTCCCACTATTCTGACATCGCCCGACCTCTTATCGATTTAACCAAGAAAGATAAGGCTTTTGACTGGTCAACCGAATGTATGGACACCTTCGACGAATTGAAACGACGCTTTACTTCTCAACCGGTACTTCGTAACCCTGATCCCTCCCGACAATTTGCCATTGCCACAGACGCCTCGCTCATAGCAACTGGCGGAGTTCTCCTGCAGACTGATGAGAATGGTGTTTATCACCCCTGTGCATATCTCTCACAGTCTTTGAACCCTGCAGAACGCAATTACCAGATCTTTGACCAGGAACTCCTTGCCGTAATCCGTGCATTGAACGAATGGCGTCATTATCTCGAAGGAAACCCACACCCCATCCTGGTATTTACTGACCACAAGAACCTTCTGTATTTTAGAAGTACACAGAAGCTTACCCGCCGCCAAGCACGTTGGCAATTGATTTTGTCTATCTATGACATCGAACTGCATCACGTTGCAGGTACTAAATTGGCAGTACCTGACACACTATCCCGCTGGCCTGACTATGACTCTGGCAAAGATGATAACGACGACCAGATCCTCCTCCCTGATGCTCTGTTCATTCGTCTTATTGACACCGATCTGAAGGATGTGCTGTCTTCCTCGGACCCTCTCGATGACCCTGTCTTCAAGACAGCGTCTGATGCCCTTGATGGCGTGTGCCTCCCCCCTATGAAATCGGCACTCTCTGACTGGACGATTAAGGAGAACGTCCTCTATTTTAAGGATCATGCCTATATTCCACCGGCACATCGCCCCGGTATCCTGAAACGGTATCATGATCATCCTACCGCGGGACACCCCAGTAGATTCAAAACTGAAGAACTCGTGAAACGAGAAGCCTGGTGGCCTGCAATGGGCTCTTATATTCGGAAATACGTTGAGGGTTGCGCCCTTTGCCAGCAAATGAAAGCGGATACTCATCCCGTTCGCCCTCCGCTCACGCCTATCCCTTCATCGGCTGTTCGCCCGTTCTCCCAGATCTCCGTTGATCTTATCACTGACCTCCCTGTCTCTGGAGGCTTTGACAGTATCATGGTCGTGGTAGACCATGGCCTTACGAAGGGGGTAATTATTATCCCTTGTTTGAAAACCATCACTTCGGAAGGTGTGGCCAAGTTATTTTTAAAACATGTTTACCGACAATTTGGACTCCATGACAAAGTCATCTCGGATCGTGGACCGCAATTCCTATCTCGCTTCTCAAAGGAACTTGCCCGACTTCTTGACTACGTTATCGCTCCATCTACGGCCTACCACCCACAGACTGATGGCCAAACTGAAAGGCTAAATCAGGAACTTGAAACATACCTCTGCATCTACTGCCGTAACAACCCTGAAGATTGGGTAGAACACTTACCAATTGCCGAATTCGTCCACAACCACCGAAAACACGATGCAAGAAATGCATGACCCTTTTATCTGATGATGGGATACGAACCACGCGCTATCCCTCATCTTATCCCCGATTCATCAGTCCCAGCAGCAGAAGACCGAGTACGATCTCTGCAGAAGATAAGAGAAGAAGCAATCGCTTGCCACAATATTGCAATGCAAACGATGGCTGAACGATCCCGAGGAGATAAGTACATCCCATGGAAGATCGGAGATAAGGTTTGGCTATCTGCCGCTAATCTTAGACTCAAACTCCCATCGCGGAAACTCGCCCCAAAACGATACGGACCTTTCCCGATCATCGACGTTTTATCTCCCATCACGTTCACACTCCAACTTCCCACGCAGTGGAAAATTCATCCCACGTTCCATGTTACGAACTGGGATGGCGTCACCAGCGACAGTGAAAAGACACAGGCGGTCTGCTGGGAGTTCTTACAATGTTCAAAAGAGAACAAGGTGAAAGTACTAGGAACGCGTTCCGAGTACGATCAAGGGTTTAGCCTCAAAGACAAGTCTAAGAGGTATCTGTGAGAATAGAGACTAAGACTAAGGAGTGCTTAGACTTAGAGATGATTCAAGACGACTTAGGTTGGAGACCTAAGCGAAGGAGATTCCAGGTAAAACCCAGTAAGATTAAAGTAGTGAATCTACTACAAGTACACTGTGCTTAAATAGGCCAATATGTGCGCACAGACCAACAGAGACGTGAGAATGTAAGTGCGTATCCAAAGAAGGAAGGCAACTATGGTACAGATGCGTTGAGCATATGAGTCGGAATCGTGTTACGTAATATACAAGGTAAATGAAGTAAGAAAATGAATAGGGGCACGTACGATTGTAACATTACCCCCTTTTTACACATAAAGTCACCGGCTTTATTCATCTTGATTCGCATAGTAAATGGGGTCATCGCTGAACTCGTAGTCTTCATCAGCAAACGACCCACTCCTCATATACTTGGCTTCTTCAAGACCAGCGCGTCGTTTAGAATCCCTCTTCTTTTCTCTCTGAATACGTTCATCGTCAAGCTGTTTCTCCCAGGTATGAAGTGCGTCATAGAATCCTTCATCCTTCCAAGTTAAGTCGAAGGGAGGAGGCCCGACTTGATGAGGACAGTAAAGGGATAGATGAGTGGGTGACCAATATCTGCAAACCTTGCACTGATATTCCGCGCAATTCTTCTGACGATGTCCTAGTAATCCACAGACGCGGCATTTCATGTTCTCGTCAGGGTTGGAATAGGTTTTACGCAAAGGAGATGGGGAAATGATAGGCGTGGGGCTAGTGGATCGGGCGCGCTTCTTTCCCTTATGCTTCCTCATACGTTTTAAGGCGAGGGTGTTAGCTCTTTTAAGTTGCGCCTGTTGAGCAGGGGACAACGTGTATGCTGACGTAGGGAGATCCGGGGTGACTGCTCGTTCAGCAGCCGCAAGAAGTTCAGTGGAAGACGAGGGAGAAGTGATGCCGAAATCTTTTACCAGGACTGGTGAAACGGGATCCATAGGACCGAATGACAATGGGATAGACATAGGTGGATGGATATGAAGGTCGCGAAGTCGAGGGCCAAGTGTTACCAACTCAGTGGCAGGGACACCTAATAGTTTAGCTGCCTCACACTGCTCCTTTGTGCAGGGTTCATACAACCAATCGGGACAGTCAAGAGAGGTCATAACGGGAGGTGGCGAAGTTGGCTGTTCGATAGGAGATGGAGTTCGAGGGGATGCAAGGTCTTCTTGCGTCTGTTGTAAATCAGTAGACCCTTGATCGTACTCGGAACGCATTCCTTGTACTTTCACCTTGTCCTCTTTTGGACATTGTAGAACTTCCCAGCAGACCGCCTGTGTCTTTTCACTGTCGCTGGTGACGCCACCCCAGTTCGTAACATCTTCTCTAAGCATGGAGTCCCGTCCCATGTAACCTCGGATCGAGGAACAGAGTTCGTATCCCACTTCTTCCGTTCCCTAGGAAAGGCATTGGACATTGTCCTACACTTCACATCCGGATATCATCCCGAAGGGGACGGACAAACAGAACATGCCAACCAAACGCTGGAACAGTACCTCCGGATCTACTGCAACTATCAGCAGGACAACTGGTCCGAGCTGCTGCCCCTCGCAGAGTTTGCATACAATAACGCTCCGAGTGCCACTACCGGAGTTTCACCTTTCTTCGCCAATAAAGGTTATCATCCGAACATTTCCATCCATCCGGAACGCGACCTATCCTCCATCCGTGCCCAGGAATATGCCCTAGACCTTGACAAACTTCACCAGTTCCTCCGAGATGAGATGTCTGAAGCTCAGAAACGCTATCAAGGACCCGCGGACGCTAAAAGACAGCCTGCTCCAGACTTCCGGATTGGAGAACAAGTCTTCATCAAAGCCAAGTACTTCCGCTCCACCCGTCCGTCGAAGAAACTTTCGGAAAAGAATTTGGGACCATTCGAAATTATATCCCGCCCGGGTACTCATTCTTTCGCCATCCGACTTCCGGATTCTATGCATTCCGTACATCCTGTTTTCCATGTCTCGCAGTTAGAGCCAGCAGTTCCGAACACCATTCCCAATCGCATCCAGCCTCCTCCGCCACCAGTCGAAGTCGACGGAGAACCAGAGTACGAGATATCCGAAATCCTGGACTCTAAACTGGACCGTCGTAGGCACCACTGTCAACTTCTATACCTCGTCCGTTGGTCCGGATACGAGGGAACGGATGAAGAAACTTCCTGGCTACTGGCCACAGAACTCGGAAATGCATCAGATCTCGTAGCAGATTTCCACTCAGCATATCCGGACAAGCCTGGTCCCATTGCTTGAAGAGTACATAACGAAATATAAGTACAGTGAGGGCAGTAGCGGAAATACGGATCTGGACTAAGCACCAGTCTCCATTTCACCTCCGGCACCCCCAGTCTCCTCCCCAGTCCCATCCGCCATCTCTTCCCCAGTTCCATCCGCCATCTCCCCTCCATTCTCATCCGCCACCTCTTCCCCAATCTCCTCACCAGCGCCATCCTTGTCGGATCCGGCAGAAACGGAAAGCCTAAATCCGGTCCGGATTTCCTCGATGAGCAGGGCCTGGAATTCCCTCTGTTGCTGGAGGAAGGCCTCCATGGTGGAGCTCATCCGCTCCATGGCAATCCGACTTCCTTCCGCCGCCGCAATACCATCTTGGAGAAGTCCGTTGGTCCGCGCCAACTCAGCAATGATGCCATTAGCAGCGGCCACCCAAGCCTGATCATCGTACTCCACAAAATCCTCATCTGTACCTTCGATAGTGACTGGATTAGAGAAGACATCCGCGTCCGCCACATCCGGAGTAGGACTCCTCTGACGGCGCTTGCCTTTGCCCTTCGGAGACGGAGTACCAGCAGGACGCTGCCTCTTCCGGCCCTTAGGCCCCTTAACAAATCCGGGCCTTCCAGGACAAGTGGCCTTGTCCTTCCGGCAGACGTCACAGGACTTAATCTACGAAAACGTCGAAATCAGCGGATCCGAAGTTTTTCGGATGACTCACCATGGCATTCTTCTCAGCATCATCCCACTGGCACATCCGGCCCTTAGTGACGCAACGAGAACAGTACCCATCCTTTGCCCCAGATGCAGGAGCAGCCTTGGCCTTTACCAACCCATTAATATCCGGATCCGGAAGAGTCCACAGCACTCACCCGAGCCTCAATCAGTGCTCTCCGCCTCTTCTCCTCCATCTCCCTCCGGATCTCCGCCAACTCAATCTGCTTCAACTCCTCCTGCCTTTTCCGCTCCTCCGCCTCTTTCCGCTTCCGTTCCGCCTCGGCTTCCGCTGCAGCCTTAGCAGCCGCCAGTTGCTGCTCCAGATCCGCCACAAGGTCAGCAGCAGACTTAGGGGCATCGGATTTCTTTCCAGACATGTTAGGAGACAAGTTTTGTTAACAAGGATATGAAGTGGGGGTAGGAATCATTTCGGACGTCTGACGTCCGTATATCTGTTGGATTACAGACTCAGCACTACAACCATCAAACTTCCCCATCATCTCGCATTAATCTTGTCCGATCCGGATCGACGCTTCTTGTGCCTCAGGGGTTCGGCCCTAAGGGGGGGATACTGTCATATACCATACTTCTAATCTCAGATCCGATCATATCCATCCGGTCCACAGATCCTGTCCGGACCACCCTTCCGAATGTACTCACTTCTCGCACCTTGACTCCCTGGTGAACATCTGCGTTTATCTCCTTTCGTCATTTCTCCTACTACCGGTACTCCGGCTGTTTATATTTCTGTCCTGTGTTACTGATCCGTTTCCTGTGTTCATTTCCAATTCATGCTTACTGATCCGCTGTGCAATAACTAATAGACTTCCGTTACACTTCGTACATAGCCCTCGGTCCCGGACTTGCTAATTATCCGTCTTAGATACTTACTGTATATAAACCACTTGTAGATCTCTGTAGAACCTTAGTTCGAATATCATCTTAGATTCTACTCATTCTGCCTCCTCCGGACTTAAGCCACTCTCCGCTTTAAGTCACCTTCCGAGACTTAGGATTGACTCCTATAGTCTATACCTCCGACTCTATCTTCGGATAGTCCATCACCATTAGTTTCTAGTTAGGAACTCGTTCCGAAACTAGCCTTAATCTCTGTCCTCTCCTTACGTTCCGAATTACCTTCGGACGTATTATATCCGACACCTTTGGACACCCGGATCCGTCGCGCAACACCTTCCGGGTCTTCGGACGAATAACTCCTCCCTGAAATAAGGGGCATTACTCGAGAAAGGGGCACAGTGTATGAACTGAGGCCAAAGCCCTTCGGATCTCTCTACCCTTGAGTACAGTCTTAACACCCTCGACAAT
>JABCPU010000834.1:0-24623 GCA_016800925.1 Suillus spraguei | reverse complement strand
GTGAGAAAGAATTGTTTCTACTTCGTATTCTTCTTCTTCTTCGATTGATGTCAGGTGTGGTTCGGAGAAGTTCGGCCGTGTACGTCTGTTTCGCTATAGGATGATAACACGGAAGCATGGGAATGTAGGATGAATTTTCCACTGCGGAGGGAGTTTGAGCGTGAATGTAATGGGCGATAAGACATCGATGATCGGGAAAGGTCCGTATCGCTTTGGCGCAAGTTCCCTTGATGGGAGTTTGAGCCTGAGATTAGCGGCAGATAGCCAAACCTTATCTCCAATCTTCCATGGAGTGTACTTATTTCCTCGGGATCGTTCGGCCATTGTTTGCATTGCAATGTTATGGCAGGCGATCGCTTCTTCTCTTATCTTTTGCAGAGACTGTACTTGATCTTCTGCGCAGGAAGATGAATCGGGATTAGATGAGGGATGGCTCGTGGTTTGTATCCATCATTAGATAGAAGGGTGATGCATTCCTTGCATTGTGTTTTTGATGATTATGGACAAATTCGGCGATTGGTAGATGTTCTACCCAATTTTCGGGGTTGTTGCGGCAGTAGATATGTAGATATGTTTCAAGTTCTTGATTTAGCCTTTCAGTTTGACCATCAGTCTGTGGGTGATAAGCCATAGATGGAGCAATGACGTAGTCAAGAAGTCGGGCAAGCTCCTTAGAGAAGCGCGATAGGAACTGCGGGCCTCGATCTGAGATGACTTTGTCATGGAGTCCAAATCGATGGTAAACGTGTTTCAAAAATAGTTTAGCAATGCCTTCGGAAGTGACGGTTTTCAGACAAGGGATAATAATTACCCCCTTCATAAGGCCATGGTCGACCATGACCATGATACTGTCAAAACCGCTAGAGACAGGGAGGTCAGTGACAAGATCGACAGAGACCTGAGAAAAAGGGCGAGTTGCAGACGAGGGTATCGGGGTAAGCGGAGGTTGAACAGGATGCATATCAGCTTTCATTTGCTGACAAAGGGCGCAACCCTTGACATATTTTCGAATATAGGAGCCCATAGTGGGCCACCAAGCTTCCCGTTTAACGAGTTCTTCGGTTTTGAATCTACTGGGATGTCCCGCGGTAGGATGATCATGATACCGTTTCAGGATATCGGGACGATGTGCCGGTGGGATATAAGCATGATTCTTAAAATAGAGGACATTCTCCTCAATTTTCCAGTCAGAGAGTGCTGATTTCATAGGAGGAAGGCAGACGCCATCAAGGGCGTCAGATGTGGTCTTAAAGACGGGGTCGTTGAGGGGGTCGGAGGATGATAACACATCCTTCAGGTCGGTGTCAATAAGATGAACGAATAGAGCATCAGGGAGGAGAGTCTGGTCCTCGTTATCGTCTTTGCCAGAATCATAATCAGGCCGGCGAGATAGTGCATCAGGTACTGCCAATTTAGTACCTGCAACATGATGCAGCTCAATGTCGTAAATAGACAGAATCAATTGCCAACGTGCTTGACGGTGGGTAAGCTTCTGTGCACTTCTAAAGTACAGAAGATTCTTGTGGTCGGTGAATACCAGTACGGGGTGTGGATTCCCTTCAAGGTAATGACGCCATTCATTCAATGCTCGGATCACGGCAAGGAGTTCCCGATCAAAGATTTGGTAATTGCGTTCTGCGGGGTTCAAAGACTGTGAGAGATATGCGCATGGGTGATAAACACCATTCTCATCGGTCTGCAAGAGAACTCCGCCAGTTGCTACGAGCGAAGCGTCGGTAGCAATAGCAAATTGTTGGGAAGGATCAGGGTTACAGAGTACCGGTTGAGATGTGAAGCGTCATTTCAATTCTTCGAAGGTGTCCATACATTCGGTTGACCAATCAAAGGCCTTATCTTTCTTTGTTAATTTGATAAGGGGTCGAGCGATGTCAGAGTAGTGGGAGATGAACGTTCGATAGAAATTGCAAAAGCCGAGGAATGACCGAACATCTTTTACAGATTTCGGAGTTGGCCATTCGGCGATTCCCTTGGTTTTGGCGCTGTCCATAGCAACTTGTCCGGGCCGAATTATCATTCCGAGATATTCCACTTCTTCTGCATCGAAGGTGCATTTCTCTGGTTTCAAGAACAAATGTTCTTGTTGTATCCTCATCAAAACCCGTCTTGTCCATTCGCGATGTTCTGTCATAGTTGTGGAGAAAATCAGGATATCGTCCATGTAGATAACCATCCATCCTTCATTGATTTCCTGTTGGAAAGTGCGATTCATGTATGCTTGGAAGGTTGCTGGGGAGTTGCAGAGGCCGAAGAACATGACATTCGGTTCAAAGAGGCCAAATTCCGTAGTGAATGCTGCTTTCCAGTGATCATCGGGATGAATGCGAATATTATTATAACCGGACCGGATATCCATTTTCGTAAAGAACTGTGCGTTGTGAAGGCGTGCGACAAGGGAAATAGGAAGTAGGAGTGGATAAGCGTTCTTGACTGTCCAATCATTGATGTAGCGATAATCTTGACAGGGGCGCAATTCTCCACTCTTCTTTCCCACAAAGAAGACGCCACTAGCTTGAGGTGACTTCGATTCTGAGATGAAGCCTTTTGCAACGTTTTCATCAATGAACATTTTGATGGCAGCGCGTTCCTTTTCCAATAGCGGATAAACCTTAGACGTGCGAGGAATAAAACCAGGTTTAGTATCAATCCGATGATCGATACCAGGGCGTTCAGGGGGTAGTTTGTTTAATCCGTCTTTAGCGAAGTCATCTGCGAAGTTGTGCAAATAGTCTGGGACCAATTCTTCGAAAGATTTCTTTTTCTTTTCCTTCTCATCTGTAGCGAATTCCTGTGCTTTGTTACTGTATTTCGGAGGGGGAAGGGAAATTGTGGAATAGTTAGGAAGTTGTTCGAGTCGAGAAGTTCCATCTCGTGTAAGAGGTGTATCCATGGATACTTCTTCTATGATTCTCATGCTAACTCCATCAGTGTCGTATTCCACAAGGAATTCTCCTTCTCCAAGCTTGTAAGAGGAAACTTCTCGCACTTCTGGCGCATGCCAGACATCTTGCATAGTGTTGAATTGGTCATCATCCTCTGTTGGGATCAACGAGGGCACGGGTTCTTCTTCATCGGGGATTTCTTCAATTGAAGCTGAAGGAGCAAGTTGAAGAGTCTTCGGAGGGACATAAAACTTGGATAATTTCAGTACATTTGTATCTCGTCCAGGGATTTCTTCTTCTGCTTGTCTTTTTCCATGCTTTTGTTCTGCTATTGGCCATTGCTCAATAGGTTCTGGTCTGATCCGATATTCAGGCTCAGATTCATTCTTGCGTTTCTCTGCGCGGGGAATAGGTGATACTGCTTGTGGTAGTTGTACACGAGGAGTAGATTCTGTAGTACACAGTGTTTGTACTTCTGGTTCAGGATCTTTAGGAATAGGCAGGATCATGGGGGATTTCGGAAGTCGAGAATACTGCCATTTCTTAGAATGGCAGTTGAATGCCGGGGGCAATCCATTCTTCTTCCGATCCGTATCCATATCAATTTCAATTTCTTCTGATTTTGTTGTTCGAGGGAGGATTAGTGTTTCAGCTGCCCAATCTATACTTGGGTTCATCGCGCGTAACCATGGAATCCCCAGAAGGATTTGATCTCTTCTTCCTAGTTTGGTGATATTGAATTTTCCATACATGGTTCATTCATCAATTTTGACCACTAGGAGACAGTAGTGTGTAATTGGTCCTCCTTTGATAAGAGTTCCATCTGCCGTAGTAACTCGAAATGGTGTTTTGAGTTTCCGTCATGTGATTTGATGGAGTTTCACAAACTCTTCAGAAATAAAGGTTCCTGCTGCACCCAAATCAATAACAGCAGTGGTGTCAACGGATTTCAAGCGAGTACACGAGTGAAGGGTGATAGGGACATGAACTTTTCTTTCACCTACAGCGCGTACAAGCCTTAGTAATATATTGGGAGAAACATACGTCGAATCTTTGTTTCTACAACTTAAAAATCCTCAACAATCCACCTCACTGTTTCTTCGTCTTCTTCTTCGTCTTTGACTTTGGCTTGTTGGAGCGGAGTCTTCTTCTTTCTGTCAGGACAATTATGAATGCGGTGTCCTGTCTTCTTGCATCCAAAGCATTGTCCCTTCTTCATGCATTCGGATCTCTCTGTGTCGGAGATTCGATCTATGACCATTGCATTGGAATCACGATTCGGTATGTAATGTGCATTTCCATAGTTCTTCTTCTTCTGTTGTGGAGCATGTCGTGTCCTCATGGCTTGAAGACGATGATGGGAATTGTCAATGGAAACACATTGCAGCACAACGTCTCGGAATACTTCTGAGACATCTCCTAGTGCGAAAAGCTTTGTAAGGATGCCCCAATTCAGGCCATCTTGGAAGAATTGGATCTTCGTTGCATTGTCGGTGATATGAGCCTTGGCTGCAAGTGCCTCAAAGTCAGCGATGTAAGTATGGAGATCTCCGCTTCCTTGTTTGAGGTCCCTGAGTTTCGTGAGTGCGGTTCCCTTGGTATCCACTGGGTCAAAGGCTTCTTTGAAGCTTTTCATAAAATCCACCATTGTCCCATAACCAACTTTTTGTCCAGAAGTGTCGGTTGATTGAGCATGGTCAAGAAATTGCTCCTTCCAGGATTTAGCATTCTTCTCGGTCATAAAGGATGTTATAAAAATGATTTTCTGCTTGTCGGTGGTGTAAAGCTTTTCGTTGATGTCGAAGCATAGATTGCATGACCGGATAAATTCACGAGAGTTGTCGCGATCTCCATCAAAACCGGTTGGCTGACCGATTTTGTATTCAAATTCTTTGGTCATCATATTTGGCGATTCATCTGGTGAGTTATACTTTCTCGGTGCCTACACGCGCTGTCTTGCTGTCTGTTAGGGCTTATCAGGGTTCAGGGTTGACGACTGGATAGTCAACAATCAAGTAGACTTTAATCTTTTGTTACGAACTGGGGTGGCATCACCAGTGACAGTGAAAAGTGTTACGAACTGGGGTGGCGTCACCAGCGACAGTGAAAAGACACAGCCAGTCTGCTGGGAAGTTCTACAATGTCCAGAAGAGGACAAGGTGAGAGTACAAGGAACGTGTTCCGAGTATGATCAAGGGTTCGGCCTCAAAGATGAGTCTTTGAGGTTCTACAAGAATAGAGACTAAGACTAAGGAGTGCTTAGACTTAGAGACGATTCAAGACGACTTAGGTTGGAGACCTAAGCGAAGGAGATTCCAGGTAAAACCCAGTAAGATTAAAGTAGGGAATCTACTACAAGTACACTGTGCTTAAATAGGTAGATATATGCGCACGGACCAGGTAACCGTGAGAATGTAACTGCGTATCCTAATAAGGAAGGCATGTGTTGTACAGATGCGTTGAGCATATGAGTCAGAGTCATGTGACATGATATACAAGTAAGAGTATAAAGGGAAAATGAATAGGGGTATGTACGACTGTAACATTACCCCCTTATTACATTGAAAGTCACTGACTTTCAAACATCTCTGTTGTCGTCATAGACGGGATCATAGTTGTCGTAGTTAGCGATGTCTTCATCAGCGGCACTTCCTCCTAACATATAAGCCGCCTCCTCCTCTGCTACAGTTCTCGCTCGTCGACCTTCTTTTCGTCGTCGACGGTTAATAAGATACTGTTCCCACCTACGTAGTGCATCATAAAATCCATCGTCCTTCCAGGTAAGCGTGAACGGGGGTTCCCCACGACGCTGAGGGCAATAAATGGACAGATGGGTGGGACCATGTCGCAGACAGATTTGACACTGATAGTCAAGACAATTCTTTTGTTGATGTCCGATGATGCCACAGACTCAGCATTTCATGTTTTCATCAGTGTTGTAAATGGACATGCATAATGGTGATGGTGAGATAACGGGTGTAGGGCTGGTGGATCTAGCACGCTTCTTCCCTTTCTTTCATGTCATGCGTTTTAAGGCAAAGGTGTTGTCGCGTCGAAGCTGTGCCTGCTGCTTGGTGGTCAGGGTATACGCAGATGCGGGGAGGTCGGGAGTGGTTCCACATTCAGCATCCGCAAGGAGTTCGTTAGAGGAAGAGGGAGAGGTGATGCCTAAGTCTTTTACTAAGACTGGTGAGACAGGATCCGTCAGACCAAACGATGACGGGATAGACATGGGGGGATGAATGTGAAGGTCGCAAAGACGAGGACCTAGTGCTATTAATTCGGCTATGGGAATTCCTAATCTTTTTGCAGCTTCACACTGTTCCTCTGTGCAGGGCTCGTATAACCATGCAGGATGGTCATGAGAGACTACGACGGGAGACGATGAAGTCAGTTGTTCGATGGGAGATGGGGTTCGGGGAGAAGCGAGGTCAGCTTGTGTTTGTTGCAAATCAGTGATGGCTTCTTTGACTAAGTTTCTGGCTGCTCTGGTTTCAGCGACTGATTGCTGGATGGTTTCGATGACTGCATTGGTGAGCTGCCCGATCTCTTGGACAGCAGTGCATAAGCCAGCAAGGGCGTCAACACTAGAATACATGCACGAAGCAGGGGGTGCTGGAAAGGAAGTGGCGCATCTTCCTGCGGAGAGGGAGGTCGAGCAATGCCTGCTCGACGTTCGGCCACGATGTGAATAGCTTCTTCAACATCGCTTTAAAAGAACTGGGAAGCAACAACATAGCATAAGAACGAATGCGTTTTTGAAGATGTAAGAAGCGTTGACGATATGTAGTGTTGGTGGTTTCGTTGGCTGTGGCTTCGATAAGGGCGGCAGTGCGGATGATGTTGACGAGGAGGAGGGCCGGGAAGGCACCTCTTTCTGTGAGGATTCTTTCAATTTCAAGGGCGTGTCCCTCACATAGAAGGGCGGCTTCGATGTAGGAGGTATTGTTGATTTCAGTGGCAAGGGTTCCGTAATGTTCAGCATCTGAGTCGGAGTCCTTGTTGGCAACGGTGACGGGGGTGATATAGGCAGTGGGGAAAGACATTTGAAACGTTGTTAGTTGATCAAGTGCTAGTGCGAGTTTATTGACTGGAGGTTAATCAGAGAGCATGTTGCTTTTTATAAGCTTTCAGGATTTGAGCGGAGTTCTTCAAGTTCTTTTCTGGGAGCCATTCGTTATCTCCCAATGAGTATCCTTTCCAGGAAACGAGATAGCGTCGGCGAGTGCCGGTTCCTTTGTGAGAAAGAATTGCTTCTATTTCATATTCTTCTTCTTCTTCGATGATGTCAGGTGGTGGTTTGGGGAAGTTCGGACCATGTACGTCTGTTTCGCTATAGGATGATAAGACAGAGGCATGGAATGTAGGATGAATTTTCCACTGTGAAGGGAGTTTGAGTGTGAATGTGATGGGAGATAAGACATCGATGATCGGGAAAGGTCCGTATCGCTTTGGCGCAAGTTTCCTTGATGGGAGTTTGAGTCTAAGATTAGCGGCAGATAGCCAAACCTTATCTCCAATTTTCCATGGAATGTACTTATCTCCTCGGGATCGTTCAGTCATTGTTTGCATTGCAATATTATGGCATGCGATTGCTTCTTCTCTTATCTTCTGCAGGGATCGTACTCGATCTTCTGCTGCGGGGACGGGTGAGTCAGGGATAAGATGAGGGATAGCGCGTGGTTCATATCCCATCATCAAATAGAAAGGTGATGCATTCCTTGCATCGTGTTTTCGGTGGTTGTGGACAAATTCGGCGATTGGTAGATGTTCTACCCAGTCTTCAGGATTGTTGCGACAATAGATGCATAGATATGTTTCAAGTTCTTGATTTAGCCTTTCTGTTTGCCCATCAGTCTGTGGGTGATAAGCCGTAGATGGAGCGATGACATAGTCGAGAAGTCGGGCAAGTTCCTTTGAGAAACGGGATAGGAATTGCGGGCCTCGATCCGAGATGACTTTATCGTGGAGTCCAAATCATCGGTAGACGTGTTTCAAAAATAGTTTAGCAACGCCTTCGGAAGTGATGGTTTTCAAACAAGGGATAATAATTACCCCCTTCATAAGGCCATGGTCTACCACGACCATGATACTGTCAAAGCCTCCAGAGACAGGGAGGTCAGTGATAAGATCGACAGAGACCTGAGAAAAGGGGCGAGTCGTGGAGGAAGGGATCGGGGTAAGGGGAGGGCGAACGGGGTGAGTGTCAGCTTTCATTTGCTGACAAAGGGCGCAACCTTCAACGTATCTCCGAATGTAAGAGCCCATAGCAGGCCACCAAGCTTCTCGTTTGATGAGTTCTTCAGTTTTGAACCTACCGGGATGTCCCATGGTAGGATGGTCATGACATCGTTGCAGGATATCCAAGCGATGTGCCGGTGGGATATAGGCACAATTCTTAAAATAGAGGACGTTCTCCTCAATCTTCCAGTCAGAGAGCGCCGACTTCATAGGGGGAAGGCACACGCCATCGAGGGCGTCAGATGCTGTCTTAAAGACAGGGTCATCAAGGGGGTCGGAGGATGATAAAACATCCTTCAGGTCAGTGTCAATAAGACGAACGAATAGAGCGTCATGGAGTAGGGTCTGGTCCTCGTTATCATCTTTGCCGGAGTCATAGTCAGGCCGGCGGGATAGTGCATCAGGCACTGCTAATTTAGTACCTGCAACGTGATGCAGTTCAATGTCATAGATAGACAAAATCAATTGCCAACGTGCTTGGCGACGGGTAAGCTTCTATGCACTTCTAAAGTACAGAAGATTCTTGTGATCGGTGAATACCAGGACGGGGTGTGGGTTCCCTTCTAAATAATGGCGCCATTTGGTCAATGCCCGGATTATGGCAAGGAGTTCCCGATCAAAGATTTGGTAATTGCGTTCCGTGGGGTTCAAAGACTGTGAGAGATATGCACATGGGTGATAGACGCCATTTTCATCAGTCTGTAGGAGAACTCCGCCGGTTGCTACGAGCGAAGCATCGGTAGCAATAGCAAATTGTCGGGAAGGATCAGGGTTACAGAGTACCGGTTGTGATGTAAAGCGTCGTTTCAGTTCTTCGAAGGTGTCCATGCATTCGGTTGACCAATCAAAGGCCTTATCTTTCTTTGTTAAATTGATAAGAGGTCGGGCGATGTCAGAATAGTGGGAAATGAACGTGCGGTAGAAGTTGCAAAAACCAAGGAAGGACCGAATATCTTTTACAGATTTCGGGACTGGCCATTCAGAGATTCCCTTGGTCTTGGCGGTATCCATAGCAACTTGTCCGGGACGAATTATCATTCCGAGATATTCCACTTCCTCTGCATCGAAGGTGCATTTCTCCGGTTTTAAGAACAGATGTTCTTTTCGTATCTTCATCAAGACCTGTCTGGTTCGTTCACAATGTTCTGCCATTGTTGTAGAGAAAATCAGAATGTCGTCCATGTAAATAACCATCCATCCTTCATTGATTTCTTGTTGGAAGGTGCGATTCATGTATGCTTGGAAAGTTGCCGGTGAATTGCAGAGACCAAAGAACATGACGTTCGGTTCAAAGAGGCCAAATTCCGTAGTAAAAGCAGCTTTCCAACGATCATCGGGATGAATGCGAATATTGTTGTAACCGGACCGAATATCCATTTTCGTAAAGAACTGTGCATTGTGAAGGCCTGCAACAAGGGAGATAGGGAGTGGGAGCAGATAGGCGTTCTTGACTGTCCAATCATTGATATAGCGATAATTTTGACAGGGACGCAATTCTCCACTCTTCTTTCCCACAAAGAAGAAGCCACTAGCTTGGGGTGACTTCGATTCTGAGATAAAACCTTTCGCAATGTTTTCATCGATAAACATTTTGACGGCAGCACGTTCTTTTTCAGATAGCGGGTAAACCTTAGACGTACGAGGGATGAAACCGGGTTTAGTATCAATCCGATGATCAATACCAGGGCGTTCAGGGGGTAGTTTGTTCAGTCCATCTTTAGCAAAGATGTCTTCAAAGTCGTGCAAATAGTTTGGGACCAACTCTTCGAAAGATTTCTTTTTCTTTTCCTTCTCATCTGTGGCGAATTCCTGAGCTTTGTTACTGTATTTTGGAGGAGGAAGGGAAGTTGCGGAATAGTTGGAGAGTTGTTCGGATCGGGAAGTTCCATCACGGGTGAGGGGTGTGTCCATGGAAACTTCTTCTACGATTCTCATGCTAACTCCGTCGGTGTCATATTCCACAAGCAATTCTCCACCGCCAAGTTCGTAGGAGGAGATCTCACGGACTTCTGGTGTGTGCCAGACATCTTGCATTGTATCGAATTGGTCATCATCCTCCGTTGGGATCAACGAGGGCACAGGTTCTTCTTCGTCGGGAATTTCCTCAATTGAAGCCGAGGGAGTATGTTGAAGCGTTTTCGGGGGAACATAAAACTTGGATAGTTTTGGTACATTTGTATCCCGTCCATGGATTTCTTCTTCTGCTTTGCTTTTTCCGTACTTTTGTTCTTCTATTGGCCGTTGCTCCATGGGTTCTTGTCCGACCCGACACTCGGCTTCAGATTCATTCTTGCGTTTTTCTGCGCGGGGAATCGGTGATACTGGTCGAGGCAGTTGTACACGTGGAATGGGATCAGTGGTGCATGATGCTTGTACTTCCGGTTCGGGATCGTTAGGAATAGAAGGGATGATGAGGGATCTCGGAAGTCGGGAATGTTGCCATTTCTTAGAATGACAATTGAAGGTCAGGGGCAATCCATTCTTCATCTGATCCGCATCTATATCAATCTCAATTTCATCCGATTTTGTTGTTCGGGGAAGCACTAGTGTTTTAGCAGCCCAATCTATGTTTGGGTTCATTGCTGTAACCACAGAATTCCCAGAAGAATTTGATCTCTTCTTCCTAGTTTGGTGATATTGAATTTTCCATACATGGTTCGTTCATCAATTTTGACCACTAGGAGACAGTAGTGTGTGATTGGTCCTCCTTTGATAAGAGTTCCATCTGCCATAGTAACTCGAAACGGTGTTTTGAGTTTTCGTCGTGTGATTTGATGGAGTTTCACAAACTCTTCAGAGATGAGCGTTCCAGCTGCTCCTGAATCAATCACAGCGGTGGTGTCGACGGATTTTAAATGACTACATGAGTGGAGGGTGATGGGGACACAAAGTTCTTTTCTTTTACCTACAGCGCATACAAGTCTTAGTAGTACATTGGGAGAAACATACGTCGAGTCTTTGTTTCTCCAAGTCAAAAATCCGCGACAATCTGCCTTACAGTTTCTTCATCGTCTTCCTCTTCTTTTACTTCAGTTTGTCGGAGTGGGGTCTTCTTCTTTCTGTCAGGACAATTGTGAATGCGATGTCCTGTCTTCTTGCATCCGAAGCATTGTCCCTTCTTCATGCATTCGGATCTCTCCGTATCGGAGATTCGATCGACAACCATTGCGTTGGAATCATGGTTCGGAATGTACCGTGCATTTCCATAATTCTTCTTCTTTTGTTGTGGAGCATGACGTGTCCTCATGGCTTGAAGACGATGATGGGAATTATCGATGGACACGCATTGCAGAACAATGTCTCGGAATACTTCTGAAACATCTCCTAGTGCGCAAAGCTTTGTAAGGATACCCCAATTCAGGCCATCTTGGAAGAATTGGATCTTCATTGCATTATCGGTGATATGAGCCTTGGCTGCAAGTGCCTCGAAATCAGCGATGTAGGTGTGAAGATCTCGACTTCCTTGTTTGAGGTCCCTGAGTTTTGTAAGTGCGGTTCCTTTGGTATCCACCGGGTCGAAGGCATCTTTGAAGCTTTTCATAAAATCCACCATAGTCCCATAACCAACTTTTTGTCCAGAAGTGTCGGTTGATTGAGCATGATCAAGGAATTGCTCTTTCCAGGATTTGGCATTCCTTTCGGTCATAAAGGATGTTATGAAAATGATCTTCTGTTTGTCGGTAGTGTAAAGCTTTTCGTTGATATCGAAGTGAAGATTACATGACTGGATAAATTCGCGAGAGTTGTCACGATCTCCATCAAAAGCTTTTGGCTGGCCAATCTTGTATTCAAATTCTTTGGTCGCCATGATTGGTGATTCATCTGGTGAGTTATACTTTCTCGGTGCCTACACGCGCTGTCTTGCTGTCTGTTAGGGCTTTGTCTTCTGTCAGAGGGCTTCTCTCGACAATCGGTTTAGCGTACGCATATGCTAATCTGCTTATCTAAGCAATCAGGCTTCGGGGTCGAAGACTGGATAGTCGACAATCAAATAGGACTTTAATCTTTTGTTATGAACTGGGGTGGCATCACCAGCGACAGTGAAAAGTCACAGCCGGTCTGCTGGGAAGTTCTTACAATGTCCAGAAGAGGACAAGGTGAGAGTACAAGGAACGTGTTCCGAGTACGATCAAGGGTTCGGCCTCAAAGACAAGTCTAAGAGGTTCTACAAGAATAGAGTCACTTTACGTAATATACAAAGTAAAGGAGGTAGAAAATGAATAGGGGCATGTACGATTGTAACAGTGAGAGCAAAGTCCTGAGCAAGGAGAATCAGCTTGGAAATGATGCAAACTCAACCTTGATTGTCTCAAACAAGCCAAGAGGATATGTAAATGGGGACAGCTCTCAGCTAACCTCATATGCACCAATAAAGTTCTCGTTAATTGGTCACAAGATCCCAAAGAAGTGTGCCATCAACTCATGTACCACAGATGTTGTCTGGAATTCCACAAAGTTGAATGGACTGAAATAATTGCTGGAAAATGTATCAACCTTGATGCAGTGCACTCCATCATCTCCTCTTCCTGCACTATTGACAAATGCACTGAAACCATCAGAGACATCAAGATTAAATTCTTCAGGAACTATGGAAACAGTGTCAAAGAAGATTACCACTGCAGCACAGTGGCAGGCAGCTTGGAATAGAGCATCACATGCAATCAAATTCACATTCCCTCATAGAGAGGATGAGCTCACCGCCTATGCAGAGTACATCAATGATAAATTCTACCATTCAACTGAATGGTCACACGAGCAGATCATCTGATTTGATAAAGCTATTAGAAACAAGGCTGCAAACTCCTGTCAAGTTGAGCACTCTGATTTCGCAGCCTTCATAGTGCTGCTGCAGTCCAGTTCCGAACCTCAGTTTGAACCCGGACCTTTCTGAACCAGACTCATGGTTTGGTCACAGGTCTAGCATTTCTCTTGGACCGAACCCCCTGATAGGTCCAAGGTTCGGTAATTTTCTGATGCATGTGAACCAGTTCCGGACGAGTCTGGACTGGTTCGAATCTGTGCCTGTGCAAACACGAGTCTGGCCATGTGGTTCTTGTGAGGCTTCCTGACAGTTCAAGTAGTACACTCACCATCTTCTGCTAACAGTAACTAGATTACCCTCATCACGGCGCTTGTCAGTGTTTTGAGCTATGCAATTCATCCAAATCCAACTTGAAGTGCCAGCACTATGTTCATTTCCTGTCATGTTTGACGAATCACTGACTTCTAATGTTTTTTATTTCAGAATATACCCACTACTGTGGTGATTCTCAGGTTCAACACTGAGTTTGTGCCATGGAATGTCATTATGATGTGTCAAGGTGCACAACATTTTTGTATTTAGTTTAACATACATTCGATTGTGGTATACATAGGTTCAACATTTGCACTCCTCACTGCACCTATGTCTGAGTCGTCTGCACCAGCCCGTTGTCCTGATGGTTCATTGAAAAATGCTGAAGAGATGGAGTAGATCAATGACCCCGATGATGACACTGCTGTCCTTCCGATGTATACTTCATCTGCCTCGGTATGTAATTTATGCTAATGCCTCTGAACCTTGAATGCTAACGTGTTGAGTCTGTAGCATTGGACCCAAACTATAAGGTCGCATATGAGAAAGCTAAATGGGACTCTGATCACTTTTACGAGGGCATGATACATTTCAATAAAGTTGTATGTCATTCATCTCTTTGTCAATTGTGCACATACTAATCTTACATAGTTTGATGACTACATTCATACTACTACTAGTGCCTCCTCACCTGTTACAAAGCCAGATGTTGCTGTGCCTCCGCCACTTGGTCGCCAAGGCTCATATGGCCAAAATTGGATGCGCGACTCCATCAAATTGTGTGTCATGGATGACGCAGCAACATGACTTGGACAACCTCGTCAAGAACTGGAGGATTATTTGGCCTCACCACTGGAGGATGTTGACAATGTGGTGGGGGGTATGTCACATCATTTATTTACATTGCTTAAACTCAAACCACTTTACAGCACCATTCTATTCAATACCCTACTCTCTCCCGCATCACCAAAGACTACCTCGCTATACAGGGATCCACTGTAGCATCGGAATGAGCATTTTCAAGTGGGGGCATCACTGGAATGGCACATTGTAATTGCTTGCTGCTGACAACCTTCGAGGCTCTTCAACTGCTGAAGAGTGGTTATCGGCACGGCCACATCTCCACGACAGCCCAAGCTGAGTTCTCTGCTCCATATGACAACCATGTTGTGCACAAAGAGTAGCTGTTGGCCCGTTGATAGTGTATTAATGTGACCTTGTGCATTTTTGCAAATGAAAATTTAGCGTTTGATAGTCTGAACCCGTTCTGAACTTGAACCGAACCTTTGCAAACATGTTCATAGGAGTTTGGTCCAAGGTTCGTCCTAACTGTCTGAACCTGACCGGCGGTCAAGTTCAGGGTTCGCAGATATAGGTCAATGAACCTGACTGAACCGGACTTCAGCAGCACTAAGCCTTCACTGACATCCATGAATCCCATTTCTATTCTGATGGCAGGCATTATGAGGACAACAAGCAGTCCAAGCGTGGTGCATTTGCATGGGATAAGACTGCCTTCAGTCGATGCGAACCTTGTCATAAGTGGAACTCAGGAGAATGCTCCCATAGTGCCAATACCTGCCAATATGCCCATGTCTGCTCATATGAGCAAGATGGTAGATTATGTGCCTGATGGCACACAGAAATGAAACATTTTGAGGAGTCAAAGTCCAAATCTACCTGAATGGTCTCTTAAGTGCCTGTGTCATAGATGGGACCTTCTTATTTGGTTGCCCACAGATATCTCTTTGAGTCCCACTGTGCATTCTACCAAATATGCTGAACCAGTTCCCACACCTCCATTGAACAAATTATTGCATACTAATAATGCTGCTCAAACAATCAATTGCCTTATGACCTGATATTTTCCATATTGTAATGCCAATCAAAGTTGAAAATTTTGAGGAGTTCCTTGTCGGCCATCCCAACCAGCCATTTTTGAAGTCAGTTTGTCAATCTTTCCATCAGGGATTCTGGCCATGGGCTGATACCTCTGATGATATGTATCCCTCCATCAACAATATTTCTCATCATACTTGTGTCAAAAGCGACATGCAACTGTGATTCATTGAAGATCAGATTCAAGAGGAAATCCATTTGGGACATGTCTCTGAGAGTTTTGGAGAAAAAAACTTCTTTCAGGAATGTACAGTGTCTCCATGCATACTGTACCCAAACCAAACTGTGACAAACTACAACTTGTTGTTTGATCACACTGTGGGTGATTATTCTCTCAACTCTATGATTAGCTGAGATTCCATCAAAGGAACTAAGCTTGATGGCCTGCACTCTCTGGGAGCCTCCCTACTCTGGTTCCGTTCACAACATCCTAACATTGAGTTAATTCTGTTCAAATACGATGTAGCGAACAAAGTCACGCTGACCATGAAAGTGCCGTTTTACACAAGTGTCTCATTACTGTCTACAGCGGCTACCAAGAAAACCCCTATAGCGAGCATTACCCCTTTTCGCTTCGCCGGTGAAACAAAGAAACTAGCGCTGGCCTAAGTATAAGCGCAGCGTTAATCCTACTAAAGGTGCGAGTGAGATGTTTGTTACAGTCGTACGTGCCCCTATTCATTTTCCCTCTGTTTCCTTACCAGTATATCATGTCACATGACTTTGACTCATATGCTCAACGCATCTGTACAACACATGCCTTCCTTAATAGGATATGCAGTTACGTTCTCACGGTTACTTGGTCTGTGCGCACATATTGGCCTATTTAAGCACAGTGTACTTGTAGTAGATTCCCTACTTTAATCTTACTGGGTTTTACCTGGAATCTCCTTCGCTTAGGTCTCCAACCTAAGTTGTCTTGAATCGCCTTTAAGTCTAAGCACTCCTTAGCCTTAGTCTCTATTCTCGCAGAACCTCTTAGACTTGTCTTTGAGGCCAGACCCTTGATCGTACTCGGAACGCATTCCTTGTACCTTCACCTTGTCCTCTTTTGGACATTGTAGAACTTCCCAGCAGACCGTCTGTGTCTTTTCACTGTCGCTGGTGACGCCACCCCAGTTCGTAACAAAAGATTAAAGTCTACCTGATCGTCGACTATCCAGTCTTCGACCCTGAACCCTGAACTAGCATACGCGTACGCTGAGCAGATTGTCAAGAGAAGCCCTCTGACAGAAGACAAGCCCTAACGGACAGCAAGACAGCGCGTGTAGGCACCGAGAAAGTATAACTCATCAGACGAATCATCAACCATGACGACCAAAGAATTTGAATACAAGATCGGTCAACCAAAAGGTTTTGATGGAGATCGCGACAACTCTCGCGAATTTATCCAGTTGTGCAACTTGCACTTTGACATCAATGAAAAGCTCTACACCACCGACAAGCAGAAGATCATCTTCATAACATCCTTCATGACTGAGAAGAATGCCAAATCTTGGAAGGAACAGTTCCTTGATCATGCCCAATCAACCGACACCTCTGGACAAAAAGTTGGTTATGGAACCATGGTGGATTTTATGAAAAGTTTTAAAGAAGCCTTCGAGCCAGTGGATACCAAAGGAACCGCACTCACGAAACTCAGGGATCTCAAACAAGGAAGCGGAGATCTTCACACTTACATCGCTGATTTCGAGGCACTTGCAGCCAAGGCTCATATCACCGATAATGCAACAAAGATCCAATTCTTCCAAGATGGCCTGAGTTGGGGTATCCTTACAAAGCTTTTCGCACTAGGAGATGTCTCCGAAGTATTCCGAGACGTTGTGCTGCAATGTGTTTCCATTGACAATTCCTATCATCGCCTTCAAGCCATGAGGACACGCCATGCTCCACAACAGAAGAAGAAGAACTATGGAAATGCACGATACACCCCGAACCGTGATCCCAACGCAATGGTCGTAGATTGAATCTCCGATACGGAGAGATCCGAATGCATGAAAAAGGGACAATGCTTCGGATGCAAGAAGACAGGACACCATCATAACTGTCCTGATAGAAGAAGAAGCTCGACAACCGAAGTCAAAGAAGAAGAAAGAAAAACTGTAAGCGAGTGAGATTTGACTTGAGAAACAAAGATCACTATGTAATAAAAACTGTATGAAAAAAAAACTTCCTATCATTCACTCGGACTCGCAAATCTCACAGGAGTGGCAGGAACATTCATCTCCGAAGAATTTGTGAAACTCCATCAAATCATACGACGAAAACTCAAAACACCATTTTGAGTTACTACGGCAGATGGAACTCTTATCAAAGGAGGACCGATCACACACTACTGTCTCCTGGTGGTCAAAATTGATGAACGAACCATGTATGGAAAATTTAACATCACCAAACTAGGAAGAAGAGATCAAATCCTTCTGGGAATCCCATGGTTACGAGCAATGAACCCAAGTATCGATTGGGCTGCTGAAACACTTGTCCTTCCTCGAACGGCAAAATCGGATGAAATTGAAATTGACTTGGATACGGATCGGAAAAAGAATGGGTTGCATCAACTCTTCAATCATTATTCCAAATGGCAACATTCCAGACTTCCGAAATCCCTCGTAACTCCTTTTGTTCCCGAAGATCCGAAACTTGAAGTACAAATGCCAAGTACTGCAAACCCCACTCCTTGTGTACAATTGCCACGAGCAGTATCACGATTCCCCGAGCAGAAAAACGCAAGAACGAATCTGAACCCGAACATTGGGTTGGGCAAGAACCTATCGAGCAACGACCGATAGATGAACAGAAGCATGGAAAAAGAAAAGCAGAAGAGGAAATCCCTGGACGAGATACCAATGTACCAAAACTGTCCAAATTCTACATTCCCCCGAAAACTCTTTCAGTCTCAGTTGAAGAAACCTCCGATGAAGAAGAACCCGTGCCCTTGTTGATCCCAACAGAGGATGATGATCAATTCAATACCATGCAAGACGTTTGGCATGCACCAGAAGTCCGTGACATTTCCTCTTATGAACTAGGGGATGGAGAATTTCTTGTGGAATACGATACTGATGGAGTTAGCATGAGAATCATAGAAGAAGTCTCCATGGATACACCCCTAACACCTGATGGAACTTCTCGACTCGAACGACTCCCCAATTACTCCACAACTCCTCTTTCACCTCCAAAATACAGTAACAAAGCTCAGGAATTCGCCACGGATGAGAAGGAAAAGAAGAAGAAATCCTTCGAAGAATTGGTCCCGGACTATTTGCATGACTTTGCAGATGTCTTTGCTAAAATGGGTTGAACAAACTACCTCCCGAACGCCCTGGTATAGATCATCGGATTGACACTAAACCCGGTTTTATCCCTCGCACGTCTAAGGTTTACCCGTTATCGGAAAAAGAACGCGCCGCCGTCAAAATGTTTATTGATGAAAACATTGCGAAAGGTTTTATCTCAGAATCGAAGTCACCCCAAGCTAGTGGCTTCTTCTTTGTGGGAAAGAAGAGTGGAGAATTGCGTCCCTGTCAAGATTACCGCTACATCAATGATTGGACAGTCAAGAACGCATACCCACTTCCACTTCCTATCTCCCTCGTCGCACGACTTCACAACGCACAGTTCTTTATGAAAATGGATATTCGGTCTGGTTATAACAATATTCGCATCCATCCCGATGATCGCTGGAAAGCTGCTTTTACTACGGAATTCGGTCTTTTTGAACCAAACGTCATGTTCTTTGGCCTTTGTAATTCCCCAGCAACTTTCCAAGCATACATGAATCGCACTTTCCAACAGGAAATCAACGAAGGATGGATGGTTATCTACATGGACGATATCCTGATTTTCTCTACGACTATGGAAGAACACCATGAAAGAACTAGATGGGTATTGATGAAAATACGAAAAGAACATCTGTTCTTGAAACCGGAGAAATGCACGTTTGATGCAGAAGAAGTGGAATACCTCGGAATGATAATTCGCCCCGGACAAGTTGCAATGGACACCGCCAAGACCAAGGGAATCTCTGAATGGCCAGTTCCGAAATCTGTAAAAGATGTTCGGTCATTCCTCGGCTTTTGCAACTTCTACCGCACGTTCATTTCCCACTATTCTGACATCGCTCGACCACTTATCGATTTAACAAAGAAAGATAAGGCCTTTGATTGGTCAACCGAATGCATGGATACCTTCGAAGAACTGAAACGACGCTTTACATCACAACCAGTACTCCGTAACCCTGATCCGTCCCGACAATTTGCTATTGCTACCGACGCTTCGCTCATAGCAACTGGAGGAGTTCTCCTGCAGACTGATGAGAATGGTGTTTATCACCCATGTGCATACCTCTCACAGTCTTTGAACCCTGCGGAGCGCAATTACCAGATCTTTGACCAGGAACTCCTTGCCGTAATCCGGGCATTGAACGAATGGCGTCATTATCTCGAAGGAAACTCACACCCTGTCTTGGTATTCACCGACCACAAGAACCTTCTGTACTTTAGAAGTGCACAGAAGCTTACTTGCCGCCAAGCACGTTGGCAACTGATTTTGTCTATTTATGACATTGAACTGCATCACGTTGCAGGTACTAAATTAGCAGTACCTGATGCACTATCTCGCCGGCCCGACTACGATTCCGGTAAAGACGATAATGAAGACCAGACTCTCCTCCCTGACGCTCTATTCGTTCGTCTTATTGACACCGACTTGAAGGATGTGTTATCATCCTCTGACCCCCTCGACGACCCTGTCTTCAAGACGGCGTCTGATGCCCTTGATGGCGTGTGCCTTCCCCTATGAAATCGGCACTCTCTGACTGGAAGATTGAGGAGAACGTCCTCTATTTTAAGAATCACGCCTATATTCCACTGGCACATCGCTCCGATATCCTGAAAAGGTATCATGATCATCCTACCGCGGGTCATCCCGGTAGATTCAAAACAGAAGAGCTTGTTAAACGAGAGGCTTGGTGGCCCGCTATGGGCTCCTACATTCGGAAATATGTGGAAGGGTGCGCCCTTTGCCAGCAGATGAAAGCAGATACACATCCTATTCGCCCACCACTCACTCCAATCTCTTCATCTGCAACTCGACCTTTTTCCCAGGTCTCTGTCGACCTTATCACTGACCTCCCTGTCTCTGGTGGCTTTGACAGTATCATGGTCGTGGTAGACCATGGCCTTACGAAGGGGGTAATTATTATCCCTTGTTTGAAAACCATCACTTCTGAAGGCGTTGCTAAACTATTTTTGAAACACGTCTACCGTCAATTTGGACTCCATGACAAAGTTATATCGGATCGAGGCCCGCAGTTCCTATCTCGCTTCTCTAAGGAACTTGCCCGACTTCTCGACTACGTCATCACTCCATCCACGGCTTATCACCCGCAGACTGATGGTCAAACTGAAAGGCTAAACCAAGAACTCGAAACATATCTACGCATCTATTGCCGCAACAACCCTGAAGATTGGGTAGAACACCTACCAATCGCCGAATTTGTCCACAACCACCGAAAACATGATGCAAGGAATGCATCACCTTTCTATCTAATGATGGGATATGAACCATGCGCTATCCCTCACCTTATCCCTGACTCATCCGTCCCCACAGCAGAAGATCGAGTACGATCTCTGCAGAAGATAAGAGAAGAAGCAATCGCCTGTCATAACATTGCAATGCAGACAATGGCCGAACGATCCCGAGGAGATAAGTACACCCCATGGAAGATCGGAGATAAGGTTTGGCTATCTGCCGCTAATCTTAGACTCAAACTCCCATCAAGGAAACTCGCCCCAAAGCGATATGGACCTTTCCCGATCATCGATGTCTTATCTCCCATCACATTCACACTCAAACTCCCGCCACAGTGGAAAATTCATCCCACGTTCCACACTTCTGTCTTATCATCCTATAGCGAAACAGACGTACACGGCCCGAACTTCCCCAAACCACCACCTGACATTATCGAAGAAGAAGAAGAATATGAAGTAGAAGCAATCCTTTCTCACAAAGGAACCGGCACTCGCCGACATTATCTTGTTTCCTGGAAAGGATATTCATCGGGAGATAACGAATGGCTCCCAGAGAAGAATTTGAAGAACTCCGCTCGAATCTTGAATGCTTATAAGAAGCAACATGCCCTCTGATTATCCTTCAGTCAATCAACTCGCACTAGCATTTGATCAACTATCACCATTGAAATGTCTTTTCCCACTGCCTACATCACCCCTGTCACCATTGCCAACAATGACTCTGACTCCGATGCTGAACACTATGGATCCCTCACCACCGAAATCGACAACACCTCCTACGTCGAATCCGCCCTTCTGTGTGAAGGACACGCCCTTGAAATTGAAACAATCCTCACAGAAAATGGCGCCTTTCCGGCTCTCCTCCTCGTCAACATCATCCGTACCGCTGCCCTCATCGAGATCACTGCTAATGAAACCACAGACATTACCTATCGTCGACGCTTCCTACAGCTTCAGAAACGCATTCGTTCTTATGCTATGTTGCTGCTTCCCGGTTCTTTTAAAAAGATGTTGAAGAAGCTATTCACATCGTGGCCGAACGTCGAGCAGGTGTTGCTCAACCTCCCTCTCCGCAGGAAGATGCG
Organism: Suillus spraguei; assembly: GCA_016800925.1. Classification (NCBI taxonomy): domain Eukaryota; kingdom Fungi; phylum Basidiomycota; class Agaricomycetes; order Boletales; family Suillaceae; genus Suillus; species Suillus spraguei. The sequence continues at coordinate 2,893 of JABCPU010000834.1, read as the reverse complement.
CCACTTCCTATTCCAGCACCCCCTGCTTCACGCATGTATTCTAGTGTTGATGCCCTTGTTGGCTTATGCACTGCTGTCCAGGAGATCGGGCAGCTCACTAATGCAGTCATCGAAACCATCCAGCAATCAGTCGCTGACACCAGAGCAGCCAGAAATTTAGTAGAAGAAGCCATCACTGATTTGCAACAAACACAAGCCGACCTCACTGCTCCCCGAACCCCATCTCCCATCGAACAATCGACTTCATTGTCTTCCATCGTAATCTCTCATGACCATCCTGCATGGTTATACAAGCCCTGTACGGAGGAACAGTGTGAAGCTGCAAAAAGGTTAGGAATTCCTGTAGCCAAATTAATAGCACTAGGTCCTCGTCTTCGCGACCTTCACATTCATCCTCCCATGTCTATCCCGCCATCATTTGGTCCAATGGATCCCGTCTCGCCAGTCTTAGTAAAAGACTTCAGCATCACCTCCCCTTCCTCCTCTACTGAACTTCTTGCGGTTGCTGAACGAGGGACTACTCCCGACCTCCCCGCCTCCGCGTACACGCTGACCAGTAAACAACAAGCACAGCTTCGACACGATAACAACCTTGCCTTAAAACGCATGACAAGAAAGAAAGGGAAGAAGCGTGCCAGATCCACTAGTCCTCCACCCATTATCTCACCATCACCATTATGAATGTCCATCTCTAACACCGACGAAAACATGAAATGCCGAATCTGCAGCATCACCGGACATAGGCAAAAGAATTGTCCTGACTACCAGTGCCAAATTTGCCTGCGACACGCTCCTACCCATCTATCCATTTATTGCCCTCAGCGTCGTGGGGAACCTCCATTTACGCTCACCTGGAAGGATGATGGATTCTATGATGCACTGCGTAGGTGGGAACAGTATCTTATTAACCGTCGACGACGAAAGGAAAGTAGATGGGCAAGAACTGTAGCAGAGGAGGAAGCGGCTTATATGCTAGGAGGATGGCCGCTGATGAAGACATCACCAACTATGACGACAATAGAGATGTTTGAAAGCCGGTGACTTTCACCGTAATACGGGGGTAATGTTACAATCGTATGTGCCCCTATTCATTTTCCCTCTGTTTCCTTACCAGTATATCATGTCACATGACTTTGACTCATATGCTCAACGCATCTGTACAACACATGCCTTCCTTAATAGGATACGCAGTTACGTTCTCACGGTTACTTGGTCTGTGCGCACATATTGGCCTATTTAAGCACAGTGTACTTGTAGTAGATTCCCTACTTTAATCTTACTGGGTTTTACCTGGAATCTCCTTCGCTTAGGTCTCCAACCTAAGTTGTCTTGAATCGCCTCTAAGTCTAAGCACTCCTTAGCCTTAGTCTCTATTCTCGCAGAACCTCTTAGACTTGTCTTTGAGGCCAGACCCTTGATCGTACTCGGAACGCATTCCTTGTACCTTCACCTTGTCCTCTTTTGGACATTGTAGAACTTCCCAGCAGACCGTCTGTGTCTTTTCACTGTCGCTGGTGATGCCACCCCAGTTCATAACAGCTGGTGAATGACTTAAAGGGGGAGGGAGAGCCCATTTATTGTTAGCATGTAGTTGTAATTGTACTATAATGTGCGCCGAAGGACCTAACTATAATGAAATTTAGATCAGCAGCAGACCCATAGTGTGGTGTAAAGATACAACCTAGCCTGGGCTGTAGATAAACCACTGCCTAAACTAGTATGTGAGTCTTGTGCTCTGTCTAGTCTGCTTCACTTGTGAGAACAAGAGCATTCAACCATAAAGGGGGATGCCTATTAGTATGATCAAGTTCGAGTCAAACTTATGTGCGAAAGAAGTGTCGAGGTCAGCGGTGAGTTGCTGCAGTTAGCGATGATACTGCCGGAACTAGCGTCATTTGTAGTGGTGCTACCGTGGTCGAGATATGGTCAGTAACAGTTGCATCAAGCGAGTGATGTCGAGCAATAATATTGGCGGTAATGGTAAAGTTGCAAGCGGTGCAAGGAAACAGTAAAGAAGTCCGTGGTACTTTCAGCGGTAAAGTCGCAGTGCGTGAGAAGTTCAGTTAAAATAACAGTCAAAAGTCCAGTGGTATGCCAGTGGTAATGGAGAACAAGCGTGATGTATTAACAAGCAATAAGGAAACTTTAAAGACTATGTCCACTACTGGGTTGATCCAGAGCCAGACAATAACCCTGACCTATAGTACATGCAATGGTGTAAAATCAGGTACTGTATGTGTGGGATATGCGGTGCTTATATCCTAAATCATATGTACTCGGAATACTCTAGGTGAGATCAGTAGCGCTAGAGTGTAGTAACCGCCGTAAGTAAACATAGCACGAGGCGCTGCAGCACAAGGCAACATGTAATAAGGCTTGCCATGGAATCAGTGATAATGAACAGAAAACAAACAACGCACCAAATGGAGCTATGTGGACGCGGCAAGGACATCAGTATGTGGAATGTGGTGTGGCAGTCAGTATGGTGTGTGGTAAGCGTGGGATGCCGCCGGTACTGCTAAAGGGGTAAGATGGCCATGGACAAGTGGTAACTCCTGTAGACATGAGATGAGTGTCAAAATATGGGGTTTTAAGCCCAGCACCAATATGTTTGTTACAACAGTAAGCTCTTACATTACATCATGATTCCTCCTTCCACCAACATTGCTGCAGCATATTCTTCAGCATCAGGTGCTGGTCAGGAGCTCGTTCTTTACCTCGCCCTCTTCCTCTCCAACTTCTTGTCCACCTATTTGCGTGCTGTCAAGACTGAGGTGAACCGTGATGTTCTGTTAAACGCACATCTTTATATGGTCAAGATCTCCCAAGTTGATGAGTGCAAGATTTTCAAGATCACTCTTGAATACTGGTCAAAACTCATGGCAGAACTCTA